>CABFOV010000339.1:112223-132340 GCA_902141375.1 Timema poppense
TACATGATAACTAGGACATGGAAACAGTGCTACATGATGGCTTTGGCATGGAAACATTGCTACATGATAACTAGGACATGGAAACAGTGCTACATGATGGCTTTGGCATGGAAACATTGTTACATGATAACTAGGACATGGAAACAGTGCTACCTGATGGCTTTGGCATGGAAACATTGCTACATGATAACTAGGACATGGAAACATTGCTACATGATAACTAGGGCATGGAAACAATAGAGAAATATTTAAATGTTATTTTCAATTTATTATCAATGATTATTTTTACCTAAATGTTTGTTCATCCAATCAGTTTGAAGATTGTAAATGCCCCACTACTGATGTTTAACGAGGCTTTTGCCTAGTTATCTGAAAAGTTTTATGGATTTGAATTTTTCTTTTTAATGCTATGATCATTTATTCTATTAAATAACTTTTGGAGACTTCCAATAGTTAAAATATTTCTGGTAGACACCCAATGCCTCACTTGACATGAAAACCTTCCCCCACCTTAGAACTAATTAATGTTATTAAATCATATTTAAAGCAAATGGAATGTGCATAAGTTTTAACCACAAAGGCATCATATATTTTGTACAACTTGAGAACTGATATGAATGAAGTTCAAGAGAAGGTACAACACATAATTCATACGGTAAATGGTTGGTATTATTCAGTTCAAAAGTTGTTGTCTTAACCACAGGACAACAACAGATTACAAACTGAATAATGCAAACCTTTCCTGAATGATTTATGTTCTCTTGAATATAATGCCTATTTGTTAGCACAATTCCCAAGTATGTGGATTTGTTAACTTATTCAAAACACATGTTGTTGATCTCTATGTATTAATTCCTTTGTAATTGCAAATTTTCGACATAGTCATATCGTTGGTTTTATCCATATTTTCTTTTATACATAGGCCTATTTATTAGGTGTTTTTTAAATAAAAGTTATACATTCACTTTTAATTATCACCTCATTGTTACCTAGCAAATTTACAGCTAAGTTAACCATCGGTTCATGAGATTTAATGTGCTGTTTTCAAGGATCTAACTAGGCCTATAGTGTAAAGTTAAAGATTAGAAGTAATAAGGCAACACCTGGTTTGATAACATTGTGAATTTCAAATGTCTCCATTATTTTATTTCCTAAACACATTTTGACTCGAGCTACTTTCAAACATATTTGAATAAAAGTAATAATTTTTTCGTGGGGGGAAAGGGGGTATTCCAAAATAACCTAAAATACAGAGAATTATTTCCTTTTGACAGAATTATAAGCATTTTTGTAGATACCTGTGTATAAAAAATTGAAGAACATTACTATTTTATACCCATTTTTTCTTCAGGTTCTGTTTTAAACTAAACATCTGATAGCGTGTTGACCCATTCCTTCTAAATCTGCCCTTGCGATCGCCAATAGTTTAATTTGCATATGGAGTCAATATAGATAGAAATATATTTTACATGACTTTGTAAACAGTTGGAAGCAATAATATAATACTGAAATTTCGCAACCTTTTCATCTCCCTTTTTCCAAATTAGCACAGTTATAGATACTTTACATTACTCTGAGTACCTTCATTTTCCCATATCTGCAGCACTAGTATTGTCATGTTACATTATAATACAACTATTCATCCTATTCAGTAGAAAAATAGTGAGGTTGACTTTTGAATAGAATATAACATATATTTAGAAATACTTTGTGACCCATAAACTAGTCATGTATTATATTATAAATATAGTTAAATTTAACTTGTTAGGTACATAAACTTTTAGTATGTTCTTTAAAATTTAAAATAATATAAATATGAACACCAATAAAAGCAGCATTTTCACTTATATAAAAAATGGTCATATATTTTTCTATTCTCGTGGTCAATTCATTCTAAAACATAAAGTGTGTTCATCAAGAATGAATTACTAACCATCTCTGTTACCATTATAAATTATAAAATTAAATTGCTTGATATTTTTTGGCTAATTTTTTGTTATTAGGTATTTAATTGTATGATAGTGGCATCTCCTGAATCAAATACATTAAAATGCTACTCATGCTTAGCAAAAATTCTGTGTATCAGTATAGCTATCATATTAAAAGTAAGATCTAAGAACTGCATAATTTATAGATATCAAATTCATTTTAAAGGTATGCCCATACTAAGTATAATGTGTTTAAATATATTTGAAATACATTCATGTTGTTTGTCATATAGGATGAGCCGTGTAAGTGTAATGATTATTGAGTTTAAAATTCAATAGTTTTATTATTCAAATCCACAAACTCTACAGTCCTTCTCTTTAGACAATCCTAAATGATTGTAGCATAAGGTATTTTATCATACACAGTAAAATTTTATTACATTACCATATAAGTAAAGGAATATGTAAATTATTAAATACCCGCTTCAATGGCCAAATGGTCTAATGCAGCGGTTCCCAAACTGTGGTATATATAGTTATTCTCGGTGTTACACTGTGAGAAGCCAAACAAAACAAGCATATTTAAGTCAGAAAAAGATATAGGGCTTCATCATATCTTATAAATATATTAAGACCAAGTATAACTAAAAGTTAAACAGATTTAACTAGAGCTGGAAGAGTGGCAGCACTGATTAAATCTCAGATAGCCAGTGCAGCTGTGCAAACTGTGCTATTATATCCCCGGGCACCATTTAAAATTAACTCAAATAGTAAAGATTTAGCTTAATCTTAATGACATGCCGAATTACGGATAATCTTGAGTGGTGGGAGGTTATGCCACTAAAAAAGTTTGGGAATCGCTGGTCTAAGACGTCACCCTCGTGTTGGACTGGCCTGCTGATGACGAGGAGATCGGAGTTAGAATCCCAGTCGAGTCTACTGGGGGTGGTTTATCCTAAAATGGTTTCTCACTCCCCTTCCAAATAATTGCAGGTAGATTGCCTCTAAAATTATTTCTGCTGCATCCCTAACTCATTGGTGTAATTAATATATAAGCGTATAATGTGGATAGGTAGTAATACACGGTAATACAAAAATTATATAAATTTTAATTTATGAAAATCATGATTAAATGTTGTTATGATATAATAATGAAATGGAAGAAACTGAATGAAGTACTCAAGAAGGTCGGCATCAATTGGATGGGCAGAAGGCTGATTGCGAACCTGAACCTAGGACAGCAAGTGAAGGTGAGGCTGAATGATGGAGAGACAAACAGTTTAGAGATAAGAAGAGGAGTGAGACAAGGAGACTGTTTGTCACCCAGTCTGTTCAACTTGGATGGAGAATGGCTGATCAGGGAAGCCCTAGAGGGGCGACGCAATTTCAGGATAGGAGGACGTGTCATTAACAAAATAAAATATGCGGATGATCTCGCTGGCATTGCTGGCCAGAAATAAAGAAGAGTTGAAGGAAATTATGAACCAAATAGTGGAGATGGGGAGAAGATATGGCAAGGAGATCTACATTGATAAGTCAAAAGTAATGGTGATTTCAAAAAATGAAGAGCGGGTGAAGATCAAAATTGGAAACCAGGAGCTCAGTTCAAGTACCTGGGAAGTTTGCTGACAAAGGATGACTACTGCACCAAAGAAATTAGGTTTAGAATCACAATGGCCTAGGAATCTTTCAACAAGAAGAGGTTAATGCTGACCAGCGAGTTTAGTTTGGACTGAGGAAATAACTGATGAAATACTACATTTGGAGCATTGCACTGTATAAAGCAGAAATTTGAGCTCTTCGGAAGATGGAAAAGAAATACTTGGAGAGCTTTGAAAAGTGGTGCTGGAGAAGACTTGAGAAGATCAGGTGGACAAACAGGGTAACAAATGAAGAAGTCCTCAGAAGAGTGAGTGAGAAGAGAAGCATTTCGATTTGTGATTCTTTGGTGTAAAGCAAACTGGATAGGACACACCCCTAGGAAGATTGTCTTCTGCATTATGTCATAGAAGGAAAGGTTGAGGGAAAGAGGGGCTTAGGAAGAAGGAGGATTAAAATATCGGATGGCTTGAAGGAAAAAAGAAAATTCTGGGAGCTGAAGGAGGAGGCAGAGGACAGGGTGCATTGGCGGTCTAAGTTCACTGACAAAGGAAATGGACCTGTCATAAGACAGAACATCTAATAATGACATAACATTTGCTTAGAAAATCTAAGAGACCACTTCCAATAGCCTCTTTCTAACACTGTAGAGAAAAGTGAAATAAGTGAAAAGGGTTTGTTATTGAACATGGGGAACTTATTTCCTATTTTGTAGAATAGACTTACCTTTAATAATTTGAAGCCGATCAGGGAATTATATTGAAGAAAAAATAAGATCTAATAGGTTTACTAAAGAACATGGGAGTAGTCCTACTTCTACAAACTACTTTGTAATGCACAAGGTGTTTATTTGTAAAGGAGTACACATGTAATATTTCAATAAGTTAATATCACATTGGTGACCTGGCGGTCTAGGGGTAAGGTGTCAGACTTCTATGCTGGCAGCCGGGGTTCAATCCTCGGTCCCGGCACAGACTTTTCTGATTACCAAACCCTTCCTTCACCTCTGACAAGACATCTTGTGAATGTGGGGAATGCCAGGCCTCCACCGTGGTTCGGATTCCACGTTAAACTGTAGGTCCTCCATTTCATCTCACAATCACCCTACCATTACTCATTAGCGTAAGTGCGTATAACCCGAGCGGGTAGTAAGACGCGGTGCTAACAATAATAATAATAATAATAATAATATCACATTGTGTGTTTGAATTGTATTTTTATTTTGACTCAAAATATTAAATAAATCATTTTTTACTCTTATGAGTTTTATTTAATTATTCGATAAATCATATAAATAAAAATAATAACATGATGAATGTCAGTGTATTTTTTATGTCTGTGCAAGGTGGTCATTTAAAAATACATGATTGGTTGAAAACTATGTATTTAGTGAATTCAAAATGTTTGTACATTCTTACACATAAGCATTTTAGCTCCATTGTTGGACCTACTGTTGCTCTTACAATTAGGTCCAACACATTAAATGCCTAGTACAAGTGGTTTTTATCTGTTTGAGTCAATAACTAACTGGCTTCAATTCTAGTTGGTTTAACAGTTTAGTTTTTGTGCAAAATATGTACATCCCAGTTTGGAATATTATGTATATTAGCTACATGAACCTTCAAATGTCCCTTATGTTTCATTCTAACACGGCAGAATGGACATTGGAATTGTGGGTCTTTACCACATTCAAACTTTATGTGATAGGACATGTTTCTCTTGTAACGATACACTTTCCCACAGTTAGAGCAAGGAAACTGTCCTGGTCTTCTACTGGGACATATTTTTCTTTGTTTGTATTCTTCTATTTGCAAGTTTTCTTCTTTATATGTTTCAATACGTTCATTAGTTGGAAATAATCGCCATTGATTGCCTTCAAAGACGTCTATTTCATTTCTTGAAGAGTTTAAATCACTTTTATAAAATATGCTTTGATGTTCTGCATAACCTAGAAAAATATATTTTAACTTAGTAAAATTTCTTGACATATAGATTATTATAAACATACCTTAAAATAAGTAAAAAGTTGTATACATCTCAATAGAGGAAAATTAGTAATATAAATCAATTCAATTTGAGCAAGAGATCTTTTAAAATACATAAATGTGTTTTATTTCATAATTTTAATGACAAAAACTAAGTTCAGTTATTTCCTAATGATACTTATAAATTAAATGAAACTATGACACATATTATGTTTAAAAATAGCAAATATTATTTATTCATGTGATATCACTTCTTTATACATAGTTTAAATAAAGGCCCTAATTCAAATGTATTGTTTTCATAGATGTCAAGAAAATTACACTATTTTATGCTATTGGTTAGTTTTGGACATTAATTAAAATTAATATAATATCATAATGTGCTTATACATGCTCATATTTATTAAAAGGCCAGAATAATGAAGTTTGGAAACTTAGTGGCAGCAGGCTGGCCAACCTCACAGCCACATACTCGGCCGCTATTGTTGTTTAATAGTTTAGTTTTTGCTGTGCAAAACTTTTATTTCTCGTTTTAGTTGATAAGTTTGGATGTAGTATATGTATCACATAAATGAACTAAGTTTTAGGCTATACATATAGTTATGGTAAAAATAATTATGTTACAGCAGTTAAATATCCCAGCTCTATTAGCAGGATGTGTGAATTTTTTAATTTTACTCTTGGTCAATTTAAACAAATATTGATCAAAACATCCCTACGTATACTAATGGACTACTTTATAAAAATCTGTGGTGCACTTAAAATATTGAAAAAACATATCTAAGAGAGATATTTTATCAAAAGAAAAATAGGCATCTGCGACAATAAACCAGAGATAGTCTCATTTTAAAACCAATGGCAATTCCTAAAATATTGGTAGTTCCTTCTTTGATTCTTTATTGCCAAATTACTACCAACACCCCCATTGCAATGGATCACAATATTGAAGTTTTAACGATTTATTAAATGTGCATTTAATAACTTTTATGTACATTTTTTGACATTAAACTAAAAACCAATAAGATAGAACAGTGGTTCCCAAAAATTGAAAGCATTACTACGGGGAGGCTTCAGCAAATAAACTTAATTTCCACATTCATTTTTGTTAACATTTAATTTGAAATGGCGTTTAAAAACCAATAACTTGCTCCAGTAATTGAATATTTAATCAATTATATTTAAATATATAATCATAGTCTTTTTAGTATGATTTTAAATATTTTCTTGAATAAGTTTGCTTGAAACTTGTTATTTATTTTCTTTGATTCCATTAAAGCTTTCAAATGTGCTTATAAATAATTACCAATGCATCAACTATAAACTTTTAGTGAGAAATTACTGCCCAGAAAAGAATAGGAAATTACCATTCTAAGAAATTTAAGCTTTAAAATAATATTTATTGTGATTGATAAATGTTAATAAAATTGAGTAGGTCTAAATAGATTTTATTTATATATATTTTGTGAATCAGATCAATGCCTTCTTCAACAATATCTTTTAAAAAAGAGTTGGGCTTGTACAGCACGTTTGTGTTCATTATTGTGTTAAAACCATGAAGCATGCAATTTGAAACCAATTAAGAGCACAATTTTACACCGTATTCATAGATATAACAAACTCGTTTTTATTCAAATATATGCTATAGAATTACACCAAGACAGGTACATTGAACCCATGATCCTTTAAACAGATTTAAAAAGGGAGCCTATGCTAAAATAATCATCTTTGTAAATGGAACATCATCCATGAAAAACAAAAATTAATATTTTTATGTTTATTTTTGTGTTGGTTTCATCTTTAAAATACTCTTATTTAAAGTACACTTGTAAAACCAACTTTGATCAACAATCATTCCAAACCAATAACATTCAAAATGCCAGATAAAATTTAAGATGAAAGAAAACAGGAAATATTCCTGTATTTTCCAAAAGAAGCAGCAGATTGCTAGGACCCTTGACGTCTGTCCACTGAGCAGCACACAATGAGCAGGGTTTTTTTTGGTACAAAGCTCAAGTGATGTAAGAACTATGATAGACTGGCAAGAGACAGATTGTGGAGTACTGAGGATGTACGCTGGCGCTCCATTACGAGAGCTAAAATAAGTTGTCTCAGGGTCCATTCTTCAGCAGATGTTTTGGAAAAATAAGAAACAGTTTGTGTGGTGTATCAAGTCATGGCACTATCGGTTTGTATTGTTTGACTGGACTAATTCTTGATCAAGAAAAATTCAATAAGTGTGTTCAAAAATATATTTTGCTCTGTGAAAAAAATGTGTATGTCTCAACAATGGTAACAGCAATATGATGCAACATATCACACAGTTTGTTAAATAGTAAGTAGAATGTCAAAACAAAAACTTTAAGAGAAACTTGCAATGGCACTTTTTTTACAGACTGCATTTTTTAACATTATTATATAAATCCAAGAAGAATTAACTTAGTAAAAACCTTTACACTCTAAAATGCTAATAATTTAAATTGAATCCAAAATCTTTAGTGTTGTTTCTGATTAATAAATGCTAAGTCATACGTATATACAATAGGAGAATCACTTGTGTCTAAATAACAGTATGTAAAACACCACAAAGGAGCTACTTGTGGCTGAACAACAGTATGTAAAACACCACAGAGGGCCACTTGTGGCAATACAACAGTATGTAAAACACCACAGAGGGCCACTTGTGGCAATACAACAGTATGTAAAACACCACAGTGGAGATACTTGTGTCTAAAATAACAGTATGTAAAACACCACAGAGGGCCACTTGTGGCAATACAACAGTATAGAATCCTCCTATTTAACATAAAGTTAATTTAGAAATTAAATGATAATTGAATTTAATATCTAAGCTTTCTTTACTTATTATAAATCTTATAATTCTCCTTACCAACAAGTTATCATGAATATTATAAAAATATTATATTTGTTAGTTATGGTTATAGCCACATGTAAATTAAATATTATTTAAAGTGAAAAAATGGCACCGAGGATATGGGTATCAAACCCAAGACCTTTGACTTAGCACACCGATATTATACTACTGAGCTATCCAGGGATCCCCCAGGGCTCAGGGTTATTCTTCACTCATTTTTTAAGGCTGAGTCTGTGATGAACATGGATATTCTCGGCTACTCTAAGCTATCATTGATATCACAGCCACCGGCGACTCGGCAGAATAAGGCCACAAATCAGTCGCCATTGTTATATATCAACAAGCTTTGATTGTGTAATTTTATCGGATTATGTCAATAGCTCATCCAAACTGGACATAATTCTACTCCAACCTAGCCATTAATATTGCATGATTTAGTGTTTAAACTATACAACATAAAGTTAAGAATAAGTAACTTCAACATGACTGGGATTTGAACTGAGAAAGATATCAGAAAAGAGCTGTTTTTTTCAATAATGTCTACTACATCATGGATGAGTTAAAATTTATTTCAAACAATAATAATAGTCTATATCGCCTAATAGGATGGAAAAATCCTACAAATATTCATTTCTGTGAATTTAAGAAAATTGTATTCACATTTGAAAAGTGTAATCAGCTAAATTATACAGAGAAAATGTTAACAAAATAGTACTAGAGTTTGAAGTAACACTGATTTTTTTTAAATATTTTAAAAATTGTATTTATCCTTTATTCATAAACTGATGAGGAGTGTATAAATTTAGCACATTTGAGTGGTTTTATAATCATTAAATATACATTTTATTAAACAGAACTTACACGATGTGAATAGATGCCCTAAGTTACTATAAAAATAACACAAAATATATTCTAGTTACAATGTTTGAGGGAAGAGAAGTATATTCTTGTTAAGTAAGATAATGCACGCAATGGATCTTAAGGCTTTTATTTGACCGAACACAAGATGACAGAAGATAGATTCCAAACCTACTGATGGCCAGGAAAGGATGGAGAAATAAGTCTCTTTTAGAGTGTGCTAGTGGAAAAATGTTACTCATATCCTATCAATGGTTATTAGTTTTAACGAGATTTTAACCTAATGACACCGATTTAAAAGGAAGAATAGTCACTTATGGTGGATTAACTATATACAATGTTAAGACTCACATCATATTTGTTTGCTATTTAAAAGGTGGTCAGGGTTAAAATCTCAGTTTGTAGCCATGAAGGTGGTTTTCCTCGTGTATTTTAGTTTGGTTTTCTCATTCTTTCTCAACACTAATGCAAGTGCAATATCCCTAAGTTACACTTCTATTATTATCACTAAGATTAAGGTGTTAGCTTTGCATACAATTTTAAAAATAAGCAAATAATCCATAAAAACTTAATAAATAATAAATATTTTCAAGGAAATCCATAAGAGACCACAAGTTTTATAAATCTGTTTGTTGACAGGTGGCAGGCTATATGTATTACTTACGTTGCATATCATAGGGCTACTTTTGTCATTCTTTTGTTTACCGGTAGTTAAGATAATATTTGGTTGTATTTTTAAAAATAATCCTTGTGCACACTTTAAATAAATAAATATTACATTAAATTATTAGTTAAATTTAAATTGATTCACCATTACAGAGAGCTGTTACTGACTAGAAGACACTGAGCTATCTTTAAATATTTGTATATTTTGTGTCTAAAAGGAAAGATTTTTTAGTAGGTTGACTTTATAAACAAACCTTAGATAAAATATATTTTAATATAATGTTAAATTAAAAATGAACACTCTTAATTAAGAATATTTTACACATGCTATTATATAATGAATCAACTCTTTAATATCCTAAAATGCAGAAGAAGAAACACATTGCATATAAAGTTGCTATAAACTCAATCAGAACATTTGTGTTGCTATATTAGGATTCAGGTAGGAAGAAACGTTAAGAAAATACAGATATATTAGTATTGCAGTCAACAGTGATTTTTTTAAAATACATCATTGGTATTATTTAATAAGTACTGATAGTATATATCATATTAAAAGTGACAGTTGCAGATCACATTACTTGATATTTATGATTATGTTTTTAGTGAATTTTGTAACAGTCAAAAAAGTGTTTTCATATCTGAATCTGTTTTTATGCATATATTAAAAACAAAATTTTCCAAATAATAATACTAAAGACAAATAACCTTGTTTAGTGACATTAAAATTAACTTTATCAAGTTCTAATGAGTTCATTGTTTATCAAAAGTATTGTAGTGATAGATTTAAATGTTTGATGCAAACTTTACTATGCTAAAAATATCTAGCTATAAAGTTAAACACTCTCACAATACATAATAATATGAATTTGTATTTGTATATCTTTTAAACTACATTGTTACATAAAGTTTTCTTTTATTTTTTTTAAATTGCCTTGTTTAATTAAATTTAAATATTTCCCAATATTATTTAGACCAGTGTTTCGAAAGTAGTACCAGGCCACAAAACGAGAATTCTACTCCGTATAAAATTTAATAAATTTTTTCAGTTAATTTTAATTTTTCATTTATTTGAGCTATTTAATGTGCACTTTCTTAATATATTGATTACTCCAGCACATGAGAATTTCTATGACCAAGAGATAAAGGGCCTCCCAAGTGTACCAGGAAAGGTATTCTCACATAACTTACAGGGTTCTTTTACATGGCACAATCGACATGGGACCAACGGCTTTACTTCCCTTTCATAGGAAGCTATGCTACAGATTTTTATTGATCCTGGCTGGGTTTTAACCCACGAATATCGGATCCTGAGGTGAGAACTTCACCCCAAGACCACTGGGGACACCAGTTATCCGTATGGAACAGACAATGTGAGAGAGGTTGAGGGGAGGGGAGCAAATTGACACAAGCCAAATTAAAAATTGTTAATTCTTTTTATTACAAGTGGATTTACAGACATAGAAGACAGTTAAAATTTAATATATTTCCTAAGATATGGCCATAAAGATATGATACATGAAGAATTTTTATTTTGCTGTCGAAAACTTGCTTTTTATTTTATAACTCCATTTTCATATCCATACAAATTTTGTGGTCCACGAGAAAAAATTGACTGAAAATTCAGTCTGCAGCTCAGAAAGTTTAGGAAAGGTTGCTCCAAACAATTAACGGTAATTGTTTGGAGCAATCTTTGATGTGATTATTTTAAAAAGAATACCTATTTTATAAATTTAATATCAAACTTATTGTTTGTTCATCTATGTAGGCTACTTACATCCCAGTTTGGAATGTTATGTACACTAGCCACATGGACTCTTAAGTTTCCTCTTTGTTTCATTTTATGAGAGCAGAATGGACATTGAAATTGTGGTTCTTTACCACATTCAAACTTGAGGTGATTGTCCATACCTCTCTTGTAGCGATACACTTTCCCACAGTTAGAGCAAGGAAACTGTCCAGGTCTGTTACTTGGACAGGTTTTTCTATTTTTGTATGTTTCTATTTGCATATTTTCTAATCTATTTGTATCCAAATTTTCATCCCCAGGAGGGAATCTCAAAAGATTTTCTCTATAGAGTTCTAAAAAACTTATTGATGAGTTTTCTTCATCTTCGTATACAATCCTTTGATGTTGCTCAAAACCTAAAACAAGAAGTAAAATATATGTAGCATAAATGTTTGATTATTTTTTTTAAATTCAGGTTATCATAGAAATATTTTACAGCTGACAAAGAATGTATATCATACATTAGTTAAAATATGTAAACAAGTTTTACAGCAAAGTTTACAATTTACTAAGAAATATTTCAACACAAATTATTTTATTTTAAAATGTTCAGAATTAGAGTCAATCTAATTAAAATAAAGATTAACACTACCTGTAGTAGTACCCACATCTTAAAGATTGGTAGTTAAAATGAAATTGAACTCAGTACTAAGTATATTACTACCGCGGGTGTTTAAAATCAATTTTTCAAATCAACTGATAGGATACAACTAACAAAAAACTTATTTCTAGGACAGACATCACATCCAATTTCCTGGTCATTAATTATTTATCTCTACGAAAAGGGAATCTCCAATTTTACCAATGCTACGTTTATTGGCTATGTCAGAAATCAAGTCTGAAACTCACTACTGAATTAAGATGACAGATAACAAAGAGTTTTCTTAAAATGCTTTAGTTATTTATAAATAAGTAAGAAACAATTTTGATCAGATTTATTATTTCTAGGATAAAATTATCGAAATAGACTGAAATATAATATGTTCTACCCAGAGATCATACTTACCCTTCAATTTCATTAGATCACTTAACTTTAATCGAAGATGTATGTCGTGTATGTCAGAAATATCAAACAGGAATTTTGCAATATAAATTATGGGTTTGATGAGAATCGGGTTAAAGAAGATCCCACCATATTAATATTATAATGGGTATCTACCTTTGCTTCCTCTAAAGCAGCTTGTTAATTGCTCTTCTTTCTAAAAAGATCATTATTAATTCAAGAATGCTGTGTGTTTGGTTGGGTGTTTCCGCAGCCTCTTTAAACCTCATTTAGGCATCATTCCTTATCTTATGGGATAAGTTCACATGCAATTTGCAATTATTTAATGACCCTTTCAAAAAGATTAGACATATTGAAAGCAAAAATAATGGTTTTTACTACAATTTAATTAATACGAAAAATATAATTTAATTAATAAAGAAAATACAAATTGAGTCCATGCTAAGTTTGCGAGTCTTGCTTCCTCTACTATCTCATGTATTTCCTGTACTTCCACTCTTTTCCGGATAGTTGGCCTTTAACAATTTTTTTTTTAGTAATAGTCTAGGCTATAGTCATTCTAATTGTGTTAATAAAGTAAGAATGAGGACGGTAGACTTTAGTAAATGTACCTGAATTTGTGTGGAGGGGGCAGGAGGAGTATGAAACTCTTTTAAAAAACAGCCTCAAAAAACTCATTTGGCAGTGGAACCCTTACTTCCCGTTATTGTCAAACCAGAATGGATGATTGTTGCATTTGGACTGACAATACGGATTACCTTTGTATTATTGATATATTTTGACCAAACTTAAAATACACAAAACCTTCTACAAGCATACCTCTTGTTTATAATTTTTAATACTTTCCTTGATTTCCTATATGGGTTGAGTTTTTAAAGATTTTTACACGTTTGCAAATAAAATAATAGCTTTAAATTATTTGGTTTCAATAATTATAAAAGTTAGTTTTTAGTGAAGAAAATTGAGGCATAATAATTTTAAATATACAAAAAGGTTTTCTATATTCTAGTGTAAGAGAATAAAATTGAGTTACAATTTTTTATTGAGATGAATTATTATATTGTGATTATGTTAAATAATGTAGGTGACAGCTTTTGGAATTTATAATAGGCAGTTTTTTTAAAACTCCCCCAAATGTGCTTAATTTATACACCATTATTTAATTCAGGCTTAGTAAAATCTAATTTTTATTTTCAAAGAATAGAACTTTTTTGGCTTAATTTGCTCTTTATAAATTAGTTAATTACAATTTTTAAACGTATACGGTCTAATAAATGTTATAGAAATCAAAGTTAGTAAAAAATTGGTATCTTGTTAGTAAATTTTAATTATAATTGTTTTGAGATATATTTTAATTCATCATGGGCTTCACTTCATGGTCAAGACCACTAAGGTGCTATGCCTCAAAGTGTAGAGTAACCAGATCTAGTAGCTTTACCAGTTAAAGTGTCAATAAAGCCAAAGCTACTTCGTTATAACATGATGCGAAATTGGGTGGGGTGCATTCCTAGGTGTCAATAACCCTGAGCTTATGTTAAGAATATTAAAACAGAAATAGATCTAAGAATAATAATAGTGGCTACAGTGTTTATAGATCTTTAACCGTGCATTTATTTTAATATTGTTTTAACAGTAAATAAGACAGTATTAACTTAAAATGTTTTTAAGTTTTGTGAAGGGAGTTTTAGTCTTCCACCCCCACCCATCCTTCTTGCTTTGGCTTTATATATACTGTATTGAAGCTATTATTTATGTATGGTGCACCGTATGGTCCTAACAAGTAGTCTTCATATTCGACCATCTTTAGTGTTTTGTATTATAGATGTGCTTCATTTGATTTACATTTTTACTAAAATTATTTGTGATTTGTGGGTAGTATGGGGGATTCCCCCATCATCCCTACCTTCACACATCACCTATTTGTAGTTAGTTACAAGGAATATGTTGGCCGAATTAGTTTTAAATGTGTTTTATTATTTCTTTGTTTTATTATACGATTCTATTGACATGCGAAAATACTTGAAAAATGTCTGTTAATCTTTTCTTATTTTGTTAAATAAAATATAACACTCTTATTTGGTTAAATAGTGTATAGAACTGTCCTGTTACCCTCTTTGGTGGTCGAATAGTCCAAGCTAAGGCGTAACTCTCGCAATAAACTGCACTTCCAATGAGAGGGGAATAGGGCGTTGAATCCCGGTCAGGGGGTTTACCCTAAAATTGTTTTCCGCCTTTCCTCCAAGCAAGTATGGATACACTTCCACCTTCCCCGTCACTTAAAAATTAGTAAAATTAGTACAAAGTTGTAAGACGTGGTGTGAAAAAAAACCTGTCCTTTTTATTGTCTTTGAAAGTAGATGGTGGACCCTGCACCAATGATGCAATATTTTTAAATAAAATATATTATATATATTAAGTACTCAAGGTCCATTTTATTTTTGAAATTTTAGGATAAAACATGAGGGTATTAACAGCGCGGCAGTCGCACTGACATGCTGCTAAAATTGGTCGTGGAAATGGGCGCTTACCGTTGTATTGTATATTGTCTGCTCTTAGGCAGCTATCTATGATCTAATGGCACATACAGGTTGGAGCATACAGAGTTGACTGTATTTAAAAATGATCTCCCTACACATACCAAACTAATATTCACACAAAATTAATAACTAGAATGGGAAGGTGAATTGAGTTGGTACAGTAAGTAAAGGATTTATGAAAGCTGTTCAATCTTTGTTATTTTTTAATTCACAAGCCTATACATTATCCAAACACACAAACATCCAGTAAAAATCAATCGAATATTCAGAAGCTGTTCAGTTCATATATTTTTTTACATCCATTACTGTTTTCAGCCTGTGGGTTGCGTAAGTTTTTTTTATTCAAGTCATATATTTTCCACTACCGGCTTTCTAGGCCTATCGTAGCTTCTTATGCCTTATGATCTATCTTAAGACTAGGACAGGCAAAACAACCAGTCCCTGGCCGTTAATTTATCAATGTGAAAGGGCAAACCCACATATTCATCAATGATAAATTTTCGGACATGCCAGGAATCGAACCCAGGACCCTTAGCTTGGTAGGCAGACATGCTACCGGTGTAGCTAAAGTGTTGTACAGTTTTTATTTCATAATATACTATTTCACTGTGTGACCCAGTGTCTTAAATTTAATTTTATATGAATAAATTTTGCTCATGGTATTTACAGGTCAGTTTGGAATATTATGTACAGTAAGCACGTGAGCTTTCAAGTTTCCTTTGTGTTTCATTTTAAGTGGACAGAGTGGACATTGAAACTGTGGCTCTTTACCACACTCATAATTTATGTGCCTAAGTAGGCTTCTCCTGTAACCATATATTTTCCTACAGTTAGGGCAGTGAAAGTCTTCATTCTTATTTCTTGATTTAAATGTTACATCTTGGTATATTTCGATCGGCGTGGTTTTCATTGTATCTAATTCAAAGAGTCTTTCTGTTCTATTAGTCATACACGATGACAGGAAACCAGTCAGTTCATTGATTTGTGGTAAATGGCTTGATGAATTTTCTTCACCTTCAGGGAAAGTACTTTGATATCTCCTGGAACCTGAAATTGAAGTTAGTTCATTATATTAGTGAACATGTAGACATGTGAAGATGTAAAAACAAATTACCTATAAAATATATTTAAAATACACTAATATATATAAAATTACTAAAGCTTTAAGGAAAAAAAAAATCTCTTTTATTATTCAGTTGATATCTAGTGAATAGAAAAAAATAATTAAAATAACGATTGTTTATTATTTAATAATAGTATGAGAATAAAGGAAAACATAGATTGAATAAAAATAATAATTAATGCCCAATACACATAAAACTATACAAATGAATATAAAATCTTTCATCATTTGGTCTAATTTAGAAAACATTGTTACTATAGCAGTTTGTCTCACTATATCATATCAATAATACAGTTAGTAAGAAAAATATTTATAATAAATGTTTATGCAGAAACAGAACTTATTAAGAATAGATAATTAGGAAGAGTATCAGTAAGTAATGTATGATTTGGAAGATATGGTATTTTAAAATAGTATCATATTATAATTGATTTTAATTAATGGAAACCCACTTCAGTGGCTGAATGGTCTAAGGTGTCACTCTCGGGTTGGACTGGCCTGTTTATAATGGGTAGATTGAATTTCAAATCTAGGTCAGGTCTACTGAGGGTGATGTTTCCAAAATGGTTTCCCACTCTCCTTCCATGCAAATGCGGGTTGATTACCTTTATGCTTTCTTCCGCATCGTGTTCCCATTAAAGTAATTATTATTATATATAGTAAAGTCTGAAAATGTAGTAAGACACAGTGAAATTTTTTGAATGGAAATAGTCAAATAGATGTTTGGTATAATGGGTTCATTAGTCGTAGATTTATCAAAATTTAAATATAGATTTGATTCATTTAATTTAATCTATAAAATGCTACATAGTAAAACATTGACACCTATGGGGGGGTACCTCTAAATACAATTATATTGTCTGGTTTAGGCTGCAACTTTATTCATATTAGAAATATATGTATATGTTTGTGTTTGTACAATGAAAACAATTACTCTTTAAATGTTTTTAATATTTATTTTTTAATTTCAAATCAACATACATAAAATATCATCTCTTGATTCTATCTAGGTTCTTTATCATCATAAGTATAGTAACATTTGGGGCATTAGATTAAAAGAAAAAACATTTCTTGGGGCATTTTTATGAGTGGGTTAATATTTTACTGAAAATGGTAAGATCCTAAAGAAAAAAATATATTGTTTTTAATGTTGAAAAATCCGAAGACTTATGGTTATGTTTTTGCACAAAAAAAATAGTTATCTTGCCTCAGATTTATTCCAGAAATATCACTGAGCTAGTTTCATATAAACTATTTCATAGTATTTTGTTTGTTGAATTAAACTTTAATGAAACTAAACAATAATTAATTATAAATCATTTAGGGAGTTAAAAAATAGGTCCTGCATTGTACACAATTCAATTATTAATTAACAGGCATATCAACATTGTGTGATAGTTTTGAGTATATACAACATCTACAACATATAGCCTGGTTCTTAATTAATACTTAGCCCTAGTTATATTGCTATATATACTCAAACAGTAATATTTAAAAAATTACTTCTTTTAGAATCATATAGTTCACGTTTTTAACTAAAGATTTACTATACATTATTGAGAACAAGTATTGAGTAGATTCGCAAAAGGCAACTAAAATTAGAGTGTCCTCTGGGGAAAAAGTTTAATAAGCCACAAACACACTAACAATTATTTGTCTTTATCATTTTATCTGTTGCGAGCCAACACTTAAAATTAACATCAGTTCTTAATGTGAAGCCTTATCTAGTTTGCTACACCAGATACAGTTGGTTATGAACTTTCCTTAAACATTTCTCAGAAGTAATATCATTACAGATGACATTATTTGATACAGGATGTATAATAAAAGATAGCAGGTGAAAAATTAAACATTAAAAAAATAAAATAATTAACTATGAATATTTATTGTTTATTTGCAAATAAAATAAAAGTATATCATACTATTATTGATTTAAAACAATTATATTGTTTCTTTCTTTAATTAATAATTAATGTTTATTGACATAAAATATATTTACATATTCTGGAACAATTTATTTTATATCAATCTTAAATGACTACCTTTGTAATCTAGTGGTAAGAGTTTCTGGCTAAAGATCTAGAGTTCTTGGGTTCAATCCCCAGCACTTTCAAAATTTATCTGTGAAGCACATGGGTCTGGAATCGGGTCAAACTCAGCCTCGTGAGGACAATTGAGGAGCTACTTGAATAAAGAAGTAGCAGCTCCGGTCTAGAACACTGAGATTAATAGCTTGAGGGATCATTGTGCTGACCACATCGCACCCTCTATCCGCAAATGTTGGCACTAGTATTGTTTACGGCGAAGGACGCGGTCAGTATAGCTACAGCTTGCTTGCGAGATCACACCCTGGAGATTTGGAGTTTAATGAAATATATTTAATATTTAAAATTAGAGGTGAGCTCATAGCTGTAATGCATGCATGTCCCAGTTTAGAATGCTATGTACCGTGGCCATATGTGCCTTAAAATTCCTTTATATTTCATTCTACGAGCACAAAATGGACATTAAAACGGTGGATCCACACCTAGAAGAAGGAAAACTCCCAGGCAGCTGACTTGGAGATTCTTGTCTATTTTTGTTTTCTTCCATTTGGGACTTTTATATTTTAAATTATGCCAGGTATTCATTATCTGAAAGAAACCTTGAGGAAGTTTCTTTGTAGATGCTTAGAAAATCTCTTGACGAATTCCTTTCAATTTCATGTAAAGTAAATAATACAAATTGTGTTACGTGAGTTGGCACGTGGGGTATTTCATCCCTCAACAATGAGTTTGTTTCAAATAGCTTCAAATTACAGATAGTTGATTAAATTAATTTAATTCCAACTAGACCATCACACTGAAAGATAAGAAAAATCAACACGCTTCTCAGATGCCTGACAGTGTTACAACACTAACAAATATAAGATTGGGGTTCCTTTTATGCTCGAGGGCAGAGTAATATATAGACTAAGTAGGTTTCTTAACAAGGTTTAAATTTATAAAGATTAATCTATAAGAGAGAAAACTATTATTGGGCATTTATCTTCTCCCATAAGAATATGAGAAAACCCTCTATGAGGTACAACAAACTATTGTGCATTCATATCAAATATACTATATTTATAGGGGAAAAAAACCTATCCTGTATTCAACTATTGGAATGGTACTTCATAAATCCAATAAAAAATAAACACGAACATATTAGAAATGCAGCATTACTATTTTTTTTTTAATCCAACTATTTATTTTATCTACCAATTCTAAATGCCGAATATGAATCTTCTTTTAATTTTACCTATGCCTACTGTATCTAGAATATAAATCAAGTTACTTAGATATTAATAATAACCTTAGAAATATTGTAAGCCTTAGAGGTCTATCGGTCCCCCATTAGTATGATTTCCCCCCCTTAAATTGTGATTTGTGCACATTCAGTGTTAAGTTGGCAAAAATATTCGAAATGATAACTAAGTACCCATTTAAAAAAATTTTAATGTAAAATTACAATTATGTTAAGTGGTATATTTAGAGTATGATTTTTTAAGGGAGCTAATTTTGACTTTATTGACAAATTAGCATTTATGTGCAAATACATAAAAATATTTTTGATGAAAATTGTTCTAGGTTATGTTCAACTTTCCTGTAGAGCAGTGGTTCCCAATTATCTACCTTTCTAGGAACCCCCAAGAGGCTCTTTGAGATTGGCGGGTCCCCCATTTTTTCTAATCATTAGAATCTAATTTATTCTATGCATGGAAAATAGTACCCGTCCC
>CABFOV010000339.1:132356-142803 GCA_902141375.1 Timema poppense
ATGGAAAATAGTACCCGTCCCCCCCCACCAACCCATATTAATAATTAATGTTAGAAAAACTACAAAATTGAGAATTTGGCACAGTAAATCCGAATCAAATATGTTTCACATACTTTTATTTTTACACTATCTCTGGTTGTAATAATAATGAGAATGATAGTAATAGTTAACACAAAAAAGGTTATTTAAGCTTACATGAAAATTCATTAGTTATGAAAAAGTTCAAGTTTATTCATTTGGGTCTAGTATTAGTGAGAAGAGTGAAATCTCTTCTTTTTTTCTCATCACTTCTTGAAGATCAGGTTGAAGGCCGGTCACTTTGACTCAAAAATCTGAATGCATGTCAAGTCTATTTCTATACTTGTTTTTCATGTAGCACAGGGTTAATTAATTACTATTTTAACTTTTTATTTTGTTAAAGTTTGGCGGTTGTCGCGGACCACCTAGGAACAGCTCGTGGATCCCCGGGGGTCCTCGGACCACCTTTTGGGAACCACTTTTGTAGAGCTTAGTCAACACAATATTAGAATTTTATAATATTTTAATTAACTCGTTTATACAAATAAACAAAATTTATTTAAGAATAAAATAACAATTAATGGCTTTTATTTATACAAAAAGGCTGTAGGTTATGCAAAAAATTATATATTTAAAGTGAGTCTAATATCTTCATATTTTATTTCAGGTCCTACTGTAGTAGGTCTAACAATAAGATAATTCATTTAAATGTTTAAAGTAATTTTTAGATCAGAATGCCGACCATCTAAATTCTGTTCAAAAAAATTATAAATAAACGGGATCACTACAACCAAGGAATATAGGCTCAGTCTTAAACATGAGCCCCGAGACTATCCTTTTTGAGTCAGCCCAAATGGTACTTATTTCTGTCAATTTATATTCACTTTCTAATTACATCTATTAAAAGACTGTTGAACTATAGGTAAATTTATATTACATTGAATATAAATGTAGTGACATCTGTGGTGCGCAGGTGTGTGCTCAATGGAAGTGATACTGTTGTGTGAGGAGAGGTAGTAGTAACATGATTGTTGTCACACATGTACGCTCTCGTCCCTTGTACGGGTATAGTTTGCTTGTTTGTAATCTGTTTTAATGTTTATTTCTGATTATTAATAAACATATCAAACTGCTAATTAGTTATTCCCCATTGGTCTACAACCTCTGAACATAAACCTTTTCTTATTATAATTCAACAAAGACAGTGTAGAAACATTGTACAACAAAATGAATTATTGCCTAGTGGCCAGTGTTTCTCCTCTGTCTTACTATCCATTTCCAAGACATTATAATTTTTATCTGTTTCAAAAGTTTATTTAGTTTCTATTACCATTTTTTTTATGGATAAGAGTTTTTTCTTTTTTCTTAACTCAAATACTACCTGAAATTTTTACTCTCTGAGTCATCTTTGTCACAAATTAATTTGGATCATCAGTGTTCTACTGTGAATGATGAAATTCATAAATTTAGAATTATTTCAATGTTAAAGATGCAAGTAACTTTTATTTTTTGTGATACAAGTCAAAAAGAAATAAGTGTGTTTATCCCTATCTAGGCCTAAACTAACTATCCTTTAAGGTTGGTTACCTTTACTCTCACTTACTTTACACTAATGTTGTGATGTATTTCCATGTAGGTTGACTATCAGGTGTGGTGAAGTAATAAATTGTCTGCTTCCCATCATGCCCCAACATAAATGACTACCGATAATCTTATCTATAGCCAGTGTTCCCGGTCAAGCTATTCTCACTCATGTAGCAACATTAAACAAAGTAAGTTGTGTTTTTATTCCAGCCGTTCTTACCATTTTACAGACATAACAATTGTACACCGCACAGTATTTATACACTGTCTTACTACTATACATAGACTCAACAAATACATTTGTTACTAATCAAAAATACAATAATAACTATAAGATAGACATAAACAAGCTTGGAAAAAAATGTTGTAAGTTCACAGTTTTGTAATGAATAATCAAATAACTAGAACAATAATGTCACATTGATTAAGGCCTTGAGCATAGAATGCACTTGGCCAGCTCATTGGTGAGTTAGCCAAAGGTTGAATGAATGTTTTCTGCATCCAAATTGCCATTTCTTAAATAAAAATAGTCACAAACCAAAACTAGCAGTCAATAAATAAATAATCATCATATTGTTTTATTTTATAATAGTGAAAAAATCTGGCCAACTATCAATTCCCTTGTTTGATAATATATTTCAGACTCGGTGATCTATGCTCCAGCAATATGACATGTACTTACTAATGTTTGAATTATGGTTAAAATATTGGACTGGGCGATAAAAAACATTTTGGCAGCTGTGTCGAATATTATTTGGTGAAGTGAAAATATAAATTTATATACCTAAACACAAGAAAACATTTGTAAACCAAAAATAAACATAGCGGACATTTTATGGTTTGAATAACGAATGGTGGCATTTGTGTTCCATGGACTCTATAGAGATGATCTTTCTTAGATATCTTCAAACAAATATTTACATAAAATCAATCTCTGATCTGATTATGCACAATTTATTAAGAAATTGAAACGTGTGTGTGTGTCTTTACACGCCCTCCAGAAAGCCATTGGACCTATAAACCTGAAACTTTGCACACTTATAGTATATACCACAGGACAGAACCTAGGTGAGCCGGATTTTTCAATATTTTTTTCAGTCTGTCTACTCGTCTGTCTGTATTTCGGCCTAGAGCAGAAACCATTTTATCGATTGGGTTAAAACTTGGTTGGTACCTATCTATATATTTTATTAGGTTCCTCCTAGTATATTTTAAAATTAAATATCCAAAACTAAAATTAACAGTGGTTTATTGAAGTGCAAAAAGAGAAAAAATAAATTTTATTAAAATGTGTATTAACTTTTTTGATTAAATTTAATATTTATGAATTGTTTTACACTACGGACCAAATGCCAATTGTCATTTTTCCATGAAAATGACTCTAATGGTACTTTACAAAAGCATAAATTTACAATTTTAATCATATCTCTGCAACTATTTGAGATAAGAAATAACTTGAATTTGTAGCACTATTAAAAATAAAATAAAACTTTTGTTTGAAATCTTTTTTTATCAAACCAATAGTTTCTGAGATATAAACAAATTTATTTTTTATTTAATTGAATAATTTTGAAAGGGCTGAATTGATTGTTATTCTATTTTGTGGACAGATTCATTCCTATTTTCTCGATGTTTCTGTAAAATTGTATATTATTTCATTCATGCTCTTTGGTAGAGTGTGATGCTCTATTTTTTATAATGTTTCTGAAACAATGTATTTTCGCTTTCCAAATATTACGAGTTTTAAGTAAATGTATCCAGTTTTAGATAAAGGAAATGGAAAGTGTTTGCGATGAACCATACGTTTTTTTTATTATCAAACCACATTTCAAATTACATAGTTCTAAATCGAGTGCTTTAGAGAAAATACTGGTTTCAACCCACTTTTATTTCAAAAAATCCTTTCTTCGAGTGAGTGATGAGCCTGGATTTTTCAGCGTCAACTAAAAATATAAGTTGCATCTTAATCATTCAAATTTAGTTTGCAGGTTGCTGACAGTATCCTAGTGATATAATAAAAATACAATATTAATAAGTCACCTAAGATTAGTTATTATGAAGGGAAAAGGGTATGTATCTAGTATTAATTCAAAGTTTAGCAAGATTATAAACATTTTCGCTACACCATAAAATAAATTAAGATCAATTTTGAAAACATAATGCTTTAATTTCTAGTGGATCATTGTTTGTGTATAGTGTCTATGTCCCAGTTTGGAATGTTATGTACAGTAGCCACAT
Source organism: Timema poppense (assembly GCA_902141375.1). Classification (NCBI taxonomy): domain Eukaryota; kingdom Metazoa; phylum Arthropoda; class Insecta; order Phasmatodea; family Timematidae; genus Timema; species Timema poppense. Next base: position 136,197 of record CABFOV010000339.1, read on the forward strand.
GCACTCGCAAATTTCCTCTTTGTTTCATTCTCAGAGGACAAAAGGAACATTGAAACTGTGGATCTTTACCACATTCAAACCTCATGTGGTTGAGCATGCTTCTCTTGTAACGATAAACATTCCCGCAGTTGGAGCAGGGGAAATGACCAGGCCTCTTACTGGGATTATAAATTCTATCTTCATATCTATTAATTGATTTATTTATTACAATCATTTCCTTGAGTGTCTCAGTTTCGTGATTCAAATAGGAAGGTAAGAGTTGAGTGTTTTCATGAGGTTTCCGTATATTTCTTGAGATGTTTCCTTCAACATAATGGTATATGCTCGGATGATTTTTGAAACCTGAAACATAATTCATTAACACTACTAGAAAAATAATTCATATTTCATATAAAACTAAAAAAATAAATGGTATGGTTGAATGTTGTCCAAGCTAAGTGCATGAGCAGTACACTGATTATAGGAAAAGGGGGTCAAAATCTCTTCCATTCAGCTCAGACATTTTCCAACATTGTATCAATTGTAAGTAAAATGCCGCAAGCACCTTGGAGCAATTAGGCAGATTGTTATGGTGAGTCCTAGAACAACACTGAGTCGGTCAAGTTTCGTTAACCTACAAAAACAACATTAAAAATAAAATATTTATCTATCTGTATATGGCTACTCTGATGCCTGGTCCCTATCTTTTGAGCTGACATGCCAGACTTGTGGCCCTAACACTGATTTTGTGCGGCCCGCAAACCTTATAATGAGCCAACATACAATGCAACCCTATTCTTTTTTTTGATAAATGTTGTAGAAATACAACATTTGGGAATTTGTCACAATTTGAAGAAATTGTTCATGTGAGGTTGGTGTACAAAATTTGTACTTTTTATTCAAAATAGATCTATTCCCAAAAGTTGTTGAATCTGTGCACCAAATAAGTGCTATGTCTTGGAGCATATACGTATTTTAACATTTATTTTATGATATTCAATGCTACAAAAAAAAAAAACTAACTAAAAGGTCTTGACTTACGGACAGATATTTTTCAACAACTTTGAAGTGTCTTCGGCACAAGATTTAAAAATCAATATTTCTATCATTGCCGCAAATAAAAGGTTTCAAATTTCTAGTAAAAAAATTACAGATTTTTTAAATTGTTTTATATATGGGCCTAATCTTATATTTTTATAGTAGTAATGTACTAAGTTGGAATTGTTTTGATTTAAGAATATCAGAATATAGATTTTTTTTAATAATGTGGCCCTCTCAGTATTTTTAAGTTTCAGTGAGTCCTTTATGATCGAACGAGGATGTAAGGATGTGCTTGGTTGGGTACCTTACTTAAATAACAGAGTTTTACTATGCTACAAGTATTGTTTTATTAAAAAATTGTTAAATCATTTCCAAAATTCACCTGAACTTTATTAGAGTTTCCAGAAATTTTGTCATTAGTTGTAGGTAAGGGGAAAACTATGTACCCAATTTGAATACTTTTGGAGCTCTAAAAATAAATGAACATTTTTATTCCAGAGGAAGATATCTAAGTACTCTTAATACAATTTGATTTAATTATTTTTTACAAATAGGCCAATTAAGTTGTTCCAGCAATTAATTTTTGACATATAATACGAGTAAAAAAGTGAATAATGCAATTATCAAATTATCGTAACAAGGTTACTGACAATACTCTCCATTAAAACCTAATAGATTTGTAAAAAGTATAAATTTAATTATATAGCAAGCCATACAGGATCCCTTTCAATCTTTGCTTGGCTGTGAAACTAATCTCTGTTGAAAATTCACTGCCAATCTTAGCGGTCGTCACTTTGGAAACCTCCAATAGCAACTCACCGCTAGCGATTATTGATGGTATCTCAATGCAAATTTCGATTGGCAGTACCCAGCTAACATTCACAATAATTTCAATGCGCACTTCTACTCACATTCAACTATTTACAACTTTTGCCATTCTATCATATCAATTTGTCTTGTTATTCATAGTTGTATGATGGTATTATGATAAATATATTTAAATATGAACGTTAATATTCAATACAACTTTATAAGACAGAGTGTGTTGACCAATGTGATACAATGTGGAACACAGTGAATATTAGCCAACCAAGTGAAGACACTCATTCATAAGAAGAGATAAATTATAATAACTATTTCTCGTTCACATGATAATGGGCATATTAATATAAAATTTATCATAATATAACCTAGATAGTACCCAATGTAAAACGAATATAAAGTAGTAGACCTACCAGAAGTAAATATACATCTGATTGGCATGGGGTGTGATACGACTCAGTACATGAAGCTATTTGGAAGACAAACTAAGTTGTTAAAACTCAGCTCATATTTTCCAAACTCTAAATATCTACCAAATAAACCTTAAAAATCCACAACAATGTTCAACTAACGTCATTACTCTAATTAGATTTTTTATTAAATGTATATTTGGCTCCAAGTGGCGCTATCTTTCTATTCTCTTTACATTGATAATACCTTTTAACATATGGTTTTGTAGTTAATGATTACAATACTGACTTATTTGCCTGTAATTTATAATTTAAAAGTATTTATTTGTTAGTAAAGCAATAGGCATTGTTACAGTCTTATAAATATAAAAACTTGAAGCCATCTCCATTGCAAGTCATAATATGGGACAATTCACACACACTCTCTCTCACTTCACTATTGTGTGTTCGATGAGCCGAATTGATAATAAGGAAAAGCTAATGTTTACAAGTACAGTCCCATCAAGTGGAGCTAATAATGGCAACCACAATTGAAGCCACTATTGAATTATAAAAATGATAATTAGTAAAATGGGAACAGTTTGTTACATGATTACATTTTAGTTTGAAACATAGAAATTGTGAAAAATTTGAAAATATAAACTAATGGATAAAAAAGCAAGACAATAAACTCCATCTAGAGTAAAGGGAAATAGTTGGTAAGAGTAGTCAACAAAATAAGGATAGCATCTTATTTCAATCCTCTATTTTATTTGGCAGACTATGTCACTCAAGTTACACAAGACACCCAAATGTAATATTTTGTCATTTTTTGTTATTTAGCAAATAATAAAACTGAGAAAGCTTAAAATCACAAAATATATACTAATATACACTATTTTGACCAGTCACAAGTTCCCCTATAGTTAAATATTTTATCTTTACACAAATTGGGATGTATTAATTTATTACTAATTTGTATATTTTTTCCTATTTTCATCATTTCCATGTTTTAAACATCATTATAAAATAAGTTTAAACCAATCATAATACTGCTTGGATAATATAAGATACATATAATGATAGCTATGTATAAAAACTAAGCTCAGGTACAAGCAAAAACATTGACACATATTTATATTCACTTCTATAATGCAATGCTCTTATTGCATCTTCCTCATGAAGTAGTGGTGAGAATGAACAGGAAGCTAGCTTGAATGATGCCAACTTTGTGATGAAAATTTCTCTGGTGGATTCGAAATTCTATGAAGGTTCATCTATTGTTCTGTGGATGGTAAGTAGTACTAGTATTTCAAAAGGGTTGAAATCAGGGCTAGTTAACCAATATTTAGTTTGGGCAGTTTTCTAGACTTAGTGACCCATTGATGTGCCAGTTACCATTTTCTTAGCTGGGACATATTTCATTGTGTTCTGTTAAATTATTTTTACACTTTGATAGTGTAGCAGTCCTCAAAGTTGAGGTTATGAGTGGAGGCATGTGCTTAAACTGACATTTCAGGGTTCTGGATTTTGGTGTCATGTTGGTGTCTACTCATACGTTTATGTCGAGTTTCAATGGTGAGACCAATATATTGTGCCTGACATTGTTTGCATTCTAGTTGGTAAATTAGGTTACTCGACTAACAGATGACTGCTTTTATGGAATAAATGCAGTTGGCTATGTTTCTAGAGAAAGTGGCTGCTGCTAGATGATGAATTTGGCAGGTTTCGCAAGCTATTTTGTTGCAAGGCTGAGAGCTTGGTAGGTTGGATTAAAAATGTGTACCACACAACTTCTTAATGAGTTAAGTTGTCCCGGTTCAATTCCCGACATGGCCAAAAAATGTATCATTGGTGAAATGTGGGTTTCTCCATTCACAGAGATAAATTAATGGCTGGAAGTTGGATGTTGTGTTTGTCCTAGATTAAAGTTAGTTTATAAGTTGTGTGCTGATACAATCAGTCTGTTCTGAAAGAGGATGTTAAATATCGCAAATAAAAAAAATGCATTCAAATCATTCTGAAAAATATATACTATACAGCTATTTCAGCTAGTTTTGTCATTAAAATTTGTTGCAAAAGTATGATATCATAACCTTAAAAAATTTCCTTGAGATAATAATAATAACTACCATCATCAACAACATATATTTAATAATAACATATGTTCAATGTTATTATTAAATCTGAATCAACATTCAGCCGAAAATTTATGAGCTTCATCTTGACCTTGCATAAGTCTAGATTATTTATACCAAATTAAGAAATGGTCTCTTGGAAGGTTGCTTGGTGCCTAAATTGAAATATTCGGACTCTATGCTTGTATATTAGCCAAAGATTATAAAATATCACTAAATGCTTGAAGAAACCATGCATAGCCATACTAGCTACTTAACGAGTTTCTGGACTTTGTTTCCTAATATAACTTTAATTGTGGCTGTGCAGACCTAATATATCACTATATTGACCTAAGAGACATCAGACAAATAAAATGTATATTTTATGTAGGCCCTATAAATGAAAAATAAATTCACATAAAAATTAACTAAACGAAGAAGCTTAGTTAGGTGAATACATGCAGGACATAAATATAGTAATTATTTACATGATAAAATTGAAACAACGATTGCATTTGGATAATATTATTATATGTAAGGATCCAGTTATCATCAGGCAGAGTTTTAATAGTCAATCACCACAAGAACATATTTGCGACAAGCAATGCGCTATAAAATTTAACATCATGAGCTACCATTGTCATATTGATTTAGTTTTGGTGCAACTCAAGAGTATTGTATTGTCAGACGACAATATACTGAGGGATCAGGCCAAAAGATAACAGGTTAGCTGACTGTGCAAAGTATTTATGTAAATATTAACAATGGTTTTAAAATATTGTAGCAGTGCTTTAGTTAGCACTAAATACACCAACTACATTTACAGGGAAATTAAACATAATAGGTTAATACTTGAAAACATAAAATTAAAATGCATGTTCACATTAGAATTTAATGGAATGAACAAAACAAACAATTACAAAGTGGTGACCAAAGCACAATCCATCATTTCCTATGCTGACCGGCCAAATGGGCCAAAATACCAAGTACAACAATGAGTTTATCAACAGATACACTCATAGAGTGAACTTGGCATGAAGCGCCATGGGTCTAATCCCTCATCCAGACTAAAAAATTTGGCTGTTTTTATTAATTATCGCCATACTCTTAAAATAGATACAACTACACTTTCTAGAGCGAAAGATGAAACAAAAGCTAATTTAAGTTACTCCCTGATTAGGCGACAAAGACTACAAACACAATATAATTGCAATAGTGAATATGTTGCAACAAACATCTAAAGCATAACGACTGAACAGCAAGGGATATCCAAAGCCCACACAACATTTAAGTCTAAATAACCCTATATTAAGAAGTGAGAACAATATGTGCCATTGAAGCTGGCATTGAAATGTCAACCCTCTACTATAGGTTACATAAGTTACAGAGAACTGTCCATCTGTCCCAACCATAGAAACCCCGGGCTTATCTCTTATAGAAATAGGTCATTCAGGATTCTAGGCCTCTATACAGTAAAGGCTTGCTTGTTACTAATTAGTACTGACAGAGATCATGAGTTTAAACCCACCCAAATATAGGCACAAACTACACTTCAGATACAAGTTACTGAAAATCAGCAAGCTCTCATGTGGCTCTAGAAAGGAGTCAAACATGAACATCTAAGTGGGCGTGGGCCGCTCCAAAGGGGAAGTGGCAAACCCATAAGTTGCGCACCCCTAAACAGGTGGACAAGAATGCACATCGGTTCACAAGAACAACTAACAATTACCTAACTAGGTCTCAATAACGGGCATTGAACAACCTAAATTCCTCCTTTCCTATCAGGTCGCACTGCAGACTTTAATATGGTCATACAGGCCAGGGAGAAAGATACACTCCAATGAAACTACTGGTCTTAAGGACGGAGTAGAAAAACAAGAGATATGAAAGATACCTCATGGCTTGGTCAACATGACTTTGACTATGAAAACATAACCTAATTATACATAATATAACTTTAGAGTGACAAACACTATTAACTTGAGAGAATAATCCTAGCTAAATTACATAACTCTGAACGCAGAGCCTCCAGCAATTTCAAATGTAAAAAAAATTTTTTTACAGTTTACGACAAGTTTTTCCGTCTGGCCGGTGAGTCTGACGGCACCATCATCGTGACCCCAATATCTTCTAGGTCGCTGTACTGTTGAATATAGACGAGAGACATCAGTAGTTGAATAAAAGATTGGGACTGTGTTTGTGTCCAGCGGATCTAGGCGTTTTATACAATAGAACTGACGAACTAGGGGCATGGAGGGT
>CABFOV010000339.1:145583-157471 GCA_902141375.1 Timema poppense
TTGATTCCCCCCCCCCCCTTTTTTTCGACATTAAAGATGAAGACCAAAGTGACCTTTAGGGCTGAGACAGTAAAGATAACACGTATGACAACGGTTCTTAGATGGATGGAGTTTAACATGTAGCAAGTGAACTGTTGTCATTCAAATGAGCTTCATTATATTTTTTTGGTCAGGTTCTAAAGGAAAATTGTAAAGAACTTTTTAAGAGGGCCAAAATATTAAATTTAAAGCTAGAAGCCCTGAACATGTTTCCATTAAATATTAGCAGAGTAAATTTTTTCGTATTATAGAAATACAATGTTTATGACATCCACATAGTTCTCCTTTGAAAAGAATATTTCTCTGAAATGTTGCAGTTTGGTATCAAGATGAGATACTATCAGCAAAAGTGAAACAGAAAAATATCCCAGTGTCAACAGCTGTACTTTGATTTACCTCATACCTTATATCAGATGCTATTAATAGAGAGGCATTTTACCATAATAAGTATGCTGTGAATGCATTTATAAAATGTTCGATTGATGGACATTTTTAAGTGAAAGTTTTGAGCATGTTGATATACCTTACTTCACAATAATTGCTCAACAACTCAATTTAAAAACAAATATGTATTTTTAACTTTTCACTACCTATAAAAAGTGAGTTTTCTTATTAATGGTATCATAGAAGCTGTGAGATAGTTTATTTATAATTACAAAGAAAAGATGTTGAATAAAATTAAAATTAAAATCTGGGAGAGTCGCAAAAATAATTTGTCCAATCATAAACATGATTTCCGGTATCATTTAAAAATAGTGTAATAAACAAACTTGACTAACAAGAATCCTAATTAAGTACAGTTTTCAATGAATTGTCATTTAAGCTGTATAGCCTATAGAGTGAAAACAAAAATATTTTCAGACAGTGAAGAAAAACAAATCTAGTCTAATATAATTGATGCACTTGAAACATCTGAACAGTCTTGTCTTCTAGTTCTTATTTCACCCAGGAATTTGTTGCTTGCTAATAAAATTTTCCACAAAATCTAGAAAGCTTCATTATGTCAAACAATTCACAGAGAAAGATTCCTTCTGTTTAAATATGGGGAATACAATAAAATTATGGATGAGTATTTGTAAGGCCTCCTAAAAGGGGTGTAGTATTGAATAAGTTAAGGATGTTCAGAAATTGATTGAGGCAAAGGGGGCAGAAAATGAGGGTATCAGGGAGAGGTTTTCTACAGGTGTGTAAGATACCTACTATGGAAAAGATAAGTCCCTTGGAAGTTCTAGGAAGTGCTGTATAGAGCATACTTCATACCCATAGTAATGAATACAGCAGAAACCTGGACTATGGATAAAAGAGAAACAAGGAAAACGGAAGCCATGAGAATGACATTTTTGAGGAGCATAATGCCACCAGAAGATATAAGATTAGGAATGAAGATGTATAATCAAGAGTCGGGGTACATAAGATAGTTGAAGAAGCAAGGATGAGATGGTATGGACACTTAATGAGGATGGAAGGAGAGAGGATTCCAGGAAGATTAATGGATATAAAGTATGTGGGGAAGAGACCGCAAGGGAGACCAAGGAAGACAGTGCAGGAGGAAGAATGGTGGAAGGACAGAGGAAGATGAAGCGATTTTACTAAATGGATTCGACCACAGGCTGGAAACAATTTATGATGATTATGATGATAGTAGAGGATGAATCAAAGAAGAGACAGTTCTATAATTTAGGGCTGTATGTGGTGGTGATTTTATAGGTAAACACTAATGCAACATTAACAAAAATTTAAAGTACAGTGAAAGTTCAATAATCTGATACCAAATCGTTCTGCACATCTGATAGTCCGGCATAACTAGCTCTCCTCAGCACCACTTGTCATTTAGCTTCACACCAATTCCATTTTTCTGGCAGTTAGTAACTGTTTACATTTGTGAGAGCGTACATCGTTCTGTATTACATAGATTGTTTGTAATTGTGTGTCTAGTTTTTAAATGTTTTCTAAGCCTAGTAAAAAGAAACAAAATGGAAACATGTGAAAATAACGTTTTTACTACATTACACAGATATAGTCTGATTCCGGTATATTTGGTAATCTGACTGAAGTCCTGAGTATGTGGGATTATTTGACTTTTACTTTGTATAAATATTATTTTAAATATGTAAAAATTTAAACCAATATGTACATGAAAGCAAAAAGCTTTATTAAAGACTAAAAAGCACTAAATTAATGTATTCTAGTATGCCTAGTAAAAATAATAATTATGTTTATCTGTACTATTAACCAACTACATACGTGTTTAATTTATAAACATTGGACTTTTACATTTTTAAGTATAAAATTATACTATTATTTCAGAGTTGTAGCAAAAATTATTGATGTATCTTTTATTAATTGAAAACTATAAGACATTTTCAATATATTTTAGGATAAAACAGTTGTTAAATACACTAATTTAGAATAATTTGTTAGTTAAAAGCAATACCACTCCAACAAGTGTTATTATATTCAACAAAACGTTTATATAATTTTAAATTTCTAATCATACACAGATATGAATATTAAAACTGTCTGTTTAAATTAGTCAAAATCTATAAAAATAAATTATAAATACAAACCACAATTATAGAAAAAATATATAAATTAAAATGCATTAGAATGTAACATCCATCACCATATAAATGTAGAAAAAAAAATCATTTCTAATCTTCTATGACATAACATAACATAACATAACATAGCAAATTACAGCAGATTAACCATAGGCATTTAAAGAAAATACAATCAAAAGTAATTAAAAATTATATAATTGCAACTACTTAAAAAAAACTATCATGTTCTCCCTAGCCAGCAACAAAAAACAACAGAAATCAAAAGCCAAGATAAAGGAAGATTTTTTTAATATGAGCTATTTATTCTCTTTTTTTTAAATAATATAATCAATTTCAATGAATACTCACATTTCCAAAACTAAAATATTTAATTGGTTTATTTAAAATTTTATATTAAAATATCATTAATTAAAATAAAAACACATTGCTTAATAAATTAATGTGTCATACATTACATAATATATATATAACATGTCCAATTATATAATATATTTTATTTCCATTCCATTACTTGAACAAACAGCTAGACCTATATCACTAAAAAAATTTGCACATGTGAACTTGTGCAGTTTATTTTAGAAATGGTATTATTCAAGTTTTATGAATTGTGAACATTTATAATAGATATAATTATGAAACTAACTAATTTAGTTCAACTCTCTTGATTGTGTTGTAGTTTTTGTATGCTACTCCTTTGTTACAAGTGGTTAAGAGAGATTATCTAACCTAAAGTAATCGCATGACAAGTGTTTAGCACGAGCAATCCAGCATTCATTTGGTGAAGGTATGAGGAATCACCATTTAACAAAAGCATCCTCAATGTACCAGGCTGGAATTTAATATTTGCCTCTAGATCATAGTTCACTACATTATTTGTGTGCCCAACCAGTGAAAGCATTATTGTTAAAATACACATGTCTCATCAGTTCATGTATTTTACTACTATTCCTTATAAATGTTTTAATTTTTTTTCTATAAATTCAAAATTTACTAATGAAAATGAAACATTTAGTTATGACATTTGAATGTGAAATTTTAAGGCAGAGTGTACTGCTGTTTGGCATACTTAAAAAATGTTGTGTGTGGTTAATACTACCAGACCCGCTTTGATGCTCACATGGTTTAATGTGTCCCTCTCGCAATAGACTGAATTGCCAAATATAGGGAGATCGAGATTGGAATCCCAGTTGGGTGTACTGAGGATGGGTTTTCCTGAATGGTTTCCCAATATCCTCTTAATGCAAATGTTGGTACATTTCATAGTATTTCTACATTCATCATCCCTACAACATTAGCGCAGTTAAATATAAATGTATAACTATAAAGCAGAGCTGTGGAGTCAAGAGTTAGAAGCAATTTTGGGTGGATTTGGAGTCGGTAAAAATGTACCGACTCTGACCCTGGGTTCAAAATATAAACTTATAATATTTTAACAATATTTCATTAATTTTTTACCATTTAGAACCAATATTTGTAATTTAGATTGACCAATTTATTTAAATACACATTCACAATGCCAAAGAAGGTTCCCATGAAGTAGTTTGTATTGGAGTATTTTACTGGAATCAATTTGTTATTACTAATTAATATACTTTAGCCATTTATGAAGGAGTTAGAATTGGAATCAAAGTCAGATAGTAGAAAAATAAAAGAGTTGGAATGGAAGTCTTTGCGTACTGACTCCACATCCCTGCTAGAAAGGGTAATGAGTCCCTGTGGGCATAAAATACTATCATAATAGCTCATTTAGGAAATTATGTATCTGTAGCTTGTTGTTAAAATTCAAGTGTATAATAGTTTATAAAACTTATAACATAATGTAGTAATGCTTGTTGTAGGACCCCTTATTAATGCTTATCTTATATAGATAGTAATTACTTGTCATCTAAATACATAATGTTAAATCTAATTATATGTATGATTAATGCAATGGAGCAAGTTTAACCAAACCACTTCCAGCTTTTAAACACCAACTAGAAACATCTCATACACCACCAGGAGGAAATGTTGGTGGCGCAAACATATTACCACATTCCAACCGTACATGAGTTTGTAGAGAACGAAGATATCTATAAACCTTGTGACATTGGAAACATTGAAAGATATTTTCTGAACGTCTCTTAGCCCGACGTTTCTTTTTTGGTTCTTCTTCTTTACTTATGATTTGAAGTTTAAGAACAGGGACTTTCTGATCTTTTGGGGAATCCTCTTGAGTTGGAACAACTTTCATGTTAGTTGAGGGAGTAGGAAACACAGTAATATTAGCTAGCTTTTGAAGTAAATTTGAATTTTGTTCCAATCCTTCATCAGATTTGACCACGGTGGTGGAGGTTCCTTCAGTAAATATCTGTTCAAAAACAGGAAACTGCCACTGGCGTACTGCATCACGTTCTGAAACAAAGTCAACATACAACTATAGCAATATTAAATGCCCCAAAGTGTTCAAGATTAATTAAATGTTTTAGAATGATGAAACTATATTCATGCAAAATGTTGTTCATGCTAATTTTAATGGTTTATTAATATTTATAAGACTATAGATGTTACTCTTGGTTAGTTAAAAGCACAATGAATTTTACTTAAAAATATAAATACACTAATCTAGTTTACAAATTGTTCAATATTTGTTCTTTTCCTCAATTCTATTATGTTTAGATAGGTTTGGATAAAATTCAAAAACCAAATGTACCTACTACTACTACTATTAAGTTATAAGGCATGGCTGAAAAAATTCTCATTTCACAGGGATTAATTAATGGCCGGGAAACCGGTGGTTGGGTATGTTCTATGTTTGTTTAGTTTTGTAGGCCTTGTGCTGATATAATCAGTTAGTTAAGAAAGTAACTGAAAATAAAATAACAAAGCTATATGTTTTCTCAGTAATATGTTAAAATATATTCCCATACAGAGTTTTTAAGTTGATGTGTAACTGTATAATATGTTTGATAGATTTGCTTCATTCAGCCCTGCTCAATTGAAATAAATGGGGGCTTGTTGTAAGAAGGATTTTATTTATTACTAATAGCACAATGCAAATTTACACCATTAGATTGAAAATACTTGAAGCTATTCATCCAACAAAATAATATATTTTGTATCATAAGGTATTTAAGATATTTTGTGTTTGATCTACAAAATGTTAAAAAGCATTGTGTTAAATGTAGAATTTTAAAAAAGGGCTATATTTAAAAGAACAACTTTAAAAAGATTTTGAATGTATTTATCAAGCCTTAATTTATTATTGATATTATCATTAGTGTTTCCCTGTATTTTCCTGGCGAGAGCCAGCATGTGCAATAGTTTATTGACATATACTTTCATTTCATACCTCAAGTCTAGTTAGTTCTTTCAATCATCATTATGCGTAGATCTTGTGATTATCTTACTTTTTTTATTAAAGTTCACAATTACGCATTATGTTTTATATTGATGGAAAATTTATAAATCAGACTACTGGTACTCAATAGTAAAAAAATAAATATTTGTATGCATTTCCAACCAGAATAAGTCATACAATATTTATTTACTTTTGTTGGACAGTATTATTCTTGGGAGAAATATTAGTTAGTTTAGGGAAGCTCAAACAATATGCTTCATTTATTATCAATCATATTTGTTAAGCACAAGTTTAAAATAATACTGATAGAAAATTATTTGTATTTAAATACTCTAATGATATGACTGTACTTACCCAATTATCTTTAAACTCAGTCAAGCAATTTAAGATGATAATACTTATTTAGAATGGGTTTAGTCAAAATTAAACAAAGTTGAATTTATAAAACCAAGATCCAGACATGAATAGATAGACCTTTATACCAACACCTACATGAGAGCTATACATATAATTTAGAGAGTGTATAAAGGAAATTGTACCCAAATTATAATATTTTAGTGGCTCCTATAAAATATTCCATTGTCATTCACTCACCAAATTAGTTTCAATAATAACTTTTGTCAAATATGAATCAATACTATTTGTCCATCCTTAAAACATTACTTACAGTATTCATTGTGTTATGTGTCAACACAATATATATATAGCTCAGCACATTATACATATTCTTTCAATACAGTAGAGTTCCAATAGGTTCCATATTATCAGAGGTGCTATGTTTCATGGTATTTGCCTAAGAAATGATCTGAATTATATTAGTTCAATCATATAGCGGTAGTTGTGGAGTAAATTATCAGGTGATTCATCATTTTTATGTACTGTAGCACCGTACATATTAATGTCCACCGCTCAACTTAGTCATGCTCCTCATAGGTCGGATGGATCATGCGGTTAAACACTCTTCTGGTGTCGAAACCAAGACTTTAATAGATAAAGAGTATGTTTAAACTTTTACTATAAAAAGTTTGTTAAATCTGTTATGTTATAGTGTTTTTTTTTATTAAATATTAAATCATTTACTTACTAAAGTGGAGTTTTATTTTAAACCCTGCATTTAATAAAGATATTGCAGCCTAACTTAGTTTATTATTTGATAAGCAATACTTTGGAAGGCTAAATTAATTGTAAACAGACACACATATTGTTTAAAGGCAAAAATGTATAGGTTAACTAACCTTTGATTTGCTATGTAAGGAATCGACATAGAGAGTTCTATACTATTTGAGATTTAAGCTATTTGAGGCCGCATGGGTCCCATTAACCTCAGAAAATTGTGACTTCGTATGTATTTATTTTACTTTGGAGTAAAGAAGTTTCATATTAGAAACTTATATTTTAGTAATACCTATTAAAACTATCACTATAATAAGTCTGTTCTTTGCTGGCAAAACAGTGGTGTGTCATGAAGTGCTGCTAGGGAGAAGATTGCTTGCTGAGATTGTACTTGTGTGTGTATATATATTTATATAGCACCGAGTCTTACTACCCTTTTGGGTTATGCATTGTACTTGTATATTGTTAATAATAATAATAATAATAATAATAATAATAATATTTAGCACCGTGTATTACTACCCGTTCGGGTTATACGCTTTAACTACTAATTACTGTAATGGATTAGGAATTGGAAAGGTTGAATTTGAGGAAGTGAACCACCATTTGCGTTGAGGGAGAGTGGAAAACCATTTAGGAAAAACCACCCCCAGTTCACCCGACCGAGATTCTAACCTCGATCTCCCCGTCCTCAGCAGTCGAGCTTAACACGACAAGCGCGTTAGCCAACTAAGCCACCGAGGCGGGTTTGTATATTATTCTCCCTCCAACTTGGTGCTATGCGATACAAAAGAAATGTATATTTTGAGCACCGCATCTTACTACTTGTTCAAGTTATACAATTATGTACTAATTATGAGGAAGGTTAGAGGAAATGTACCTGCATTTTCATGGAGGTCGAGGGTAAAACTATTTTGGAAAACCATACTCAGTACACCTGACCAATATTCAAATCCAGATTAACCTGACATCGGGAGCCTAGTCTAACATGAGAGTGATACCTTAGCCCATTCGACCACCGAAGCAGGTGAAACATAGTTAATGTTCACTTGAGAACATTCACAATGTGTGAGATTGGTAAAATTAATAGGAAACTTAGGGAAAGGGACAATTTAAAAATAAATATCAAGCAGGCCATGCTTCACTTGTTCCACTCACTCCTATGAATAACCATTTACAGAGATGAATATGTTTAGCCAGCATCAATTATCTTATAATATATTTCATGAAATGCATTAATCAATAGTGTATAACCCTATCTAATTTGTAGGTTAATTTTATGCATACAACCAATTTAACTTTCACGGTCATGGGAGCATGGACTTTACAATTACCATTTTCTTTATTTTAGAATATGCAACCCCCAAGCAAAATAGAGATAATAGAAATATGCTTAATTTTAAAAACAAACTTCAATCATCATAATAGTTTTTTATTTATTTTTACAGAAATGACTACAAATGACTAAAAAAAAAAAGTTTAAAATAAAATATTATAAATATAAAGTGAATATTTGAGGTAGTAACAAATGAAATTAGATTCAAGAAAAATGTCATTTTATGTAAAATTCTGATGGAGTAGTTGTGTAAATACAGAAAAATGATACCCAAACAGAGATTTGAACACTGGCCTCCCAGCTTTACGTGCTGGCCACTCTACTCATTGAGCTAACCGAGATCTCCTCTATGGTCATGTGAAATTCGACAATGTGTAATATTTCTATATCCGTACAAAAATGAAATGAGATTATATTATGCAAAATTATTTTAAACTATATAGTTCAAATTTAGGTGAAGTGGGAGGAGATGCAAGGAAAGATAATGGTTTTTGCAGTTTTTTAAAGGAAAGCATTTTTATGGTTAAAATAAATAAAATATTGATCCATTGGGAACATAGAGTTTAATTTTTTTCACATGGTGATATCACAAGTCCTTGAATAACTTGTCATGATCATAGCGGTTTTAAATTACAAACTTTTTAAATGAAGAAAAAAAATTGTTATTAAATTTCAGGACACTCTTGAAAGATATTCAAAAACTGTTGAGGTCACAATGTGAAGAAAATTAAACTCTATATTTCTACTAAAGTAATATTTTATTTATTTTAGCCAAATAAAGTTTTGGTATAAAAACTTAAAACCACTGCCTTTTCTCACATCCCCTTCCATCCTACTTTGAGTTGTTCTAATTTCACCTGATGGTCAGTATCACTTCACATAATTGATGTGGAGTATGATCAAAGGTCAGTAGTTGCTGCTTTTACTATGACTGTACACATGACCGCACATAGGATCTCCTTGAGATAGCTCCAGTATATAGGCCTATGACTGTACATATGATCCATTTTAGTAATTATCATATATGTGTATAACCTGAAAAGGTAGTAAAGCATGTTGATAAGCAAGATAAAAGTTGTGGTAGATCATCCAGCTAATATCAACATAATTTTCTGGAGCCAGCCTGATGGGTAGAAATGTGAAGGGATGACTGCCTATCTATGAACACAGATCAGTTCTCTACTCTTCAGGTGCCGTCAAGATGCAAAAACTGAGACTGCCATCCCATGATTGGGACGGAGGTCAGCTAGATTATGTTGGTACATTATCTTGTGTGAAATTATTGTCTTAAGACAGTCCTTCCTCTCCTACTGCCCTTTTCTGGAACTTTGGGTGAAAGTTAGCAACTGAGTTGCGCTAAGATTGGTTGTAGTGGTTGGTTGTTGTAGAAAACTTCTGAGTTTAAGTGGTCGGGGACATACTACCAGTCATTAACAAGTAGAGCCACCAATGAACTTTGTGTTCATCCTTTAAACCACATTAACAATAGTTAGCAAACAAAACTCAAATGCTATAATACCATATGTTAGAGACATGTTTGAATAAACAACATTGATATTATGATGGTGGTGATCATCATATGATGCTGACAAGGATGATGATAATGGTGACAATACTGAGGAAATTAAAGGAGTTTTGTTGGAGGTTGACAATATTTTTTAAATATAGAATATCCAAATCAATGTGTTCTGGTGCTTATTATGTTCATAGATATACATGGGTTGTGAAATGGTCAGTTGATAAAATAGGAACACTTTTACTGCCAGAGTGTTGGTGATATATCATGACACATCCAAAACAAGTACAACCACAATACCAATGATTACAATTAGTAAACTAGAAAGGGAACAAATTCCATTTTAAAATAAAAAATAAGGATTATGGCCATTCTTGTAAATTAAACTTCAATTTTTTTTTTATCAGTAAGCATATCTCTACCGATTGATCCAATGTGTTGGACTGAACCCCAAAATATCATGATAGTACTTTTTGTGGAGTAATATTCTTTATTTTACAAATACAATTTTGTCGAATGTACCAGTATAAGTTACAGACTAAGCAATGAACTTAAGTTCAAACAGATATCATTTTAGCATCTATATGTATGGATGACAAATATTTTATAAACACCTTGTTAAACTTTTCTTGTTAAAATATTTGCTTAAGATTCAAATAGCCAAAGCTATTATGTATGGTGTTTATTGAGGCTTACTCCATCTAGATATCATATTCTAAAAATTGAAAAATGACACCTGGACACAGGAATCAAACCTTGGACCTTTGGCTTAGTACAAGTAGCAGCATTAAGCAAACTACCAAGTTGAAGGTGGCTGTGTTATCTGATAGCTCATGATCTTAATAAAATCACACATATGTAGCCGACGATTTCCGCATGCCCATCATAGACTCTGCTTTAAAAATGAGTGTAGAATGATTCTGGGCACGGGATTATTCCTGGATAGCTCAGTGGTTAAAGCATTGGCATACTAAGCCAAAGGTCCTGGGTTTGATTCCCATGTCCAGGAGTCATTTTTCAATTTTCACAATATGATATATGCTTGCGCTTAGTATGAGCCAGCAAGTTGTTTTTCCAAGCAGTTTTAAAGGTACAGTATCTGCAACGATAAACTTCCTTGCTTCCACAACCATAACGCTCATGCATGTAGCGAGAGCTGGGTAGTTTGTACACTTTGCCACACTTCCTACATGGAAAAATCTGCGAGGATATGATGGGGGCAGCGAATCCGTGAATGTTCATTTGGTTTCTGATACCTGAAGTGTAGTGGTCATGTTCAGGTATCCAGCCATTATCTGTAAAATACCAAAAGTGTGATTTGTATTGGATACATTTTACATTTACATTGCAGCAATATATTCATTGGTGATGGGTAGAGAATTGATTAAAGTGAGGATAGTATTTAGAATAGGCCTTTTAATTTTCAAACCATATTATATGTAATATAAATCTAGTTAATGAATAACACTCATACCTGTCATAGTTCTACACCAAAGTAACACTGTATAATACAAAAGAAGGTGCATTGTGTTACAAAATACATATTTGTTTTATTACTTGTATGCTACTTTAGTTAAAAATAACAGTATAATGTATGTGTTGATTATATTGAAAAACAAATCTATAATGTTAAAATACTGCAGAACTATGCTACTGTATTGCAATAATTTATGAAGACTAGCAACAGTGGTCACATGGTTTACAGTGTCACTCTTGTAATAGACTGGACTCAGGTGATGGATGAGGTGATCTGGGTTTGAATCTGGTTAGGTGTACTGAAGACGGTATTTCTTAAATGGTTCTCCACTCTATATTTATGCAAACATGAGTATGTTAATTCTGAATTTCAGCTAACACATTCCATTTTTATAAATATGTGAATAGACCAAATGGGTAGTAAGACATGGTGAACTCCCCTCTCCCCACACATAAAAAAAAACTATTAAAGGAAATAAAGGTTTTAAAAGTCAACAAACAATATGTATG
>CABFOV010000339.1:157477-180466 GCA_902141375.1 Timema poppense
AAAAAAAAAAAAAAAAAAAAAAAGTACCCCACTAAAGTGAACATTAAAACCTATTAGAACATGATAAAGTGGAATTAATCTACATTATTGTTAACCTCCAAAAACATAAAGGCTGTAAGCTAACAATTTGATTATCTACAAACTTAACATAAATTTAGAAATTTAGACTAAAAAGAAATTATATTTGCGCAGTTGCAGTTCAAAATGATCCTATGCATACATACACCATCATTAATGATTCATTGGCAAATGGTGTGATTGCATTATGTGAATCCATCAGAACATTGAACATGGCATAGGCTGGTATAGTTTAATTTAGGAAATTCTGATGTTCATAATGGCATGCAAAGCAATCATATAATAATGTAATTGAATGAGTTCAACTGAGTGCACAAAGTTGGATATTTTGTTCAGAATAATATACGGTATTAAGCTGTCCCTTATTTGGGTGAAAAATACATTTTTGAGTTTAACTCAACCCATACCTCCAAAATCTGTTACATCTGGTATCACTTTCTCTGATAACAAATTTCCGCTATATTGAATGACGTTAACATATTGAAATTTTAGTTTATACTTCAAATTAAGGAGGATTATGGATGATCAGATATAGAAATAAAAAAAATATTTACATATTTTATAATACTTAATATTTTACTACAATGAAGTCAGACAAACTTAAAATTCATTATGTAATCATACAAATTACTGTAGGTATTTTCTCTTTATTGTTTCCTTTTTGGAGTCTGGGTAAAGCTGTCGATGTTCTTGCCACCACAACACATACTGTTTCTGCTCCTTGTCTATAGACATGAGTCTGTTAAAGTCCAGCACTAATTTAACAGCTCATTCAGCCATTCCATTCAATGTCATTCACTGTTCTTTTAAAGAGTCTAATGTTTGTTTGGTATTTAAAAATGACGTATCTTCTTCCCATGTACCAAGGCATTCAATCGGTTAATATTATTTGAATATGAGAAAACAAATCGTTACTTTTCTTTGTTACAAAGTTACCCTTATTTTTTTCTGAATAAAGTATGTAAAAAAGGAGTTAGAAGAAAACATAAGAACTTTGTAAGATTATGAAATATTATTTAAAAAAACTTAGCAAACAATTTTTCTTTGATTTCATTTTGTTTGCCTATCAGTATTGTCATAGTGAAATTTCTTCAAAGCTGTTCTAGAAATTGTTGGTCCCACCATTCTTAATTCTTTTAATGACTTCAAAAATTAAAAATATTAATTAGGGGTCCATAATGCTGATTGACACTTAATCTATGGTTTAAGATACACTTTTACAATGATTAAACATATGTGTTTTAATGCCTGCTGATTTTTAAGGCATAATTTAAGTTGAAATCTTAGCAAAAACATTTTTAATGAAGAAATTGCTTTTGCCATCCACCGAGCTTGGTGCATTGCACCAGGAGGCTGCATTTCCAATTACTTCTCCAAATCTCCTTTCAGAAACATTACAGATAATTTTATAAGTTTACGATAGTCACTTCTTGATATAAGTTTCTGAAGTTCCTTTTGAATAAACTCCAATATAACCTGTATTTCAGTAATTAAAATGGCATTCTATGAATTATTGATCGATCTTAAAATCATTAAAATGCATATTTTTCCAGTCTTCTCAGTTGTTTGAAAGAAAGAATGTCCATACTAAGTATTACCTGAGGTATTTTACTTTCAAGTAAAACTAATTCATCGGCAAGAAAAAAAAAATCTTTGTCTAATTTTTGCTCAATAGCCTTTGATGTGGCCTGTGTTTGAAGCAATGTACCTCACTCAACACATGATTTGCACTTTATCTTATAGTGCCCAATCTTATAATGCATTCCAAACTACTTGTACCTGTTGCTTACTGGAAGATTTGAGTAATTTAAAAACACCAATTAGTTGTTCGTTGGGTCCGTTTGTAACAAATATTGGTAGTACTTCTTGACATAGTCTGCCTTGAAGTGTCATCAGAGGATTTGGTCAAACAATTACAATCACTTGTTGCAGTGTTTGTTTCTGACCTGGAAATTGACTCTTCACATGATGACATAACTTATGAAACTGTGAGGTTGATGCTGCACGCTGCTAAATGAATCGCTTTTCTTCTCTAACTTTCCTTTGTCTCAACCTTTCTTCTTTCTCTTTGCATTTTTACTTTCTCATTAACGTACAGGTAGAGAAAGTATTGTGAGTGTCAAAAAAAACCTAGAGATTTTGATGAATTTAAACATTTCATGACCCCCCCTACCCCCTGCCCTCTCCTAATCAGAAAAAGCTGTTGTTGCATTTTCATCTGTCTGTTTGTCTATCTGTCAGTACCTCGGAGTAGAGCCTAAACTATTTTACCGATAGGGCTAAAACATGGTATCAAGGGGTTTAATAGGGTTGCCCCGAGGGATTTTTGGAATTGAATATCCAACCCTAAAATTAAGGGTAGTTTTCTTAAGGGCAAAGAGAGAAAAAAATCTATTTTATTAAAATCGGCTCTAAAGATTCTGATTAACTTTTATTTCTAAGCATTGATCAATATTATAAACAAAATGAATGCTCTCAATTTTTCGCCAAAATGACTTTTTAAGGGTTCTGGTCTGATGCATGGATTCTAATTTTTTTTTATCATATCTCTGTAACTTTGAAATAAGAAATTATACTTCATTCACGGGAGGAGTTTACCTCTGAAAGGTCTTTTTTCTTACCAATATCCTACTATATAATAGATTTCTGGTAGGGAAAAAAGTCCTTTCCCAGGTAAACTCCTACCGTGAACGAACTATACTTTTCATTGCAAGGATGTAGGTCTATTTATAATAAAAATCTTTTCTTTGAAATATATTTCTATAAAACCAATAATTTTTGAGCTATATGCAAATATATATATATATTAACTTTTTGAACACTAAAGGTAGTATTGTGTATTGTGACCATAAAAAGAAATTTAACCCAAGATGTTGATGGATGTCAGTCAACGTTTAATTACCTCCCGAATCCTAAAAAGTGGTTTTTGCAATTCTCTCTGTCAGTGTGTCTGTTTAACCCTAAAATCAAGAGAAGTTTAATAAATGGTGAAAAGAGAAAAATCTACTTTCACATAATAGGCTTTTACAATTTTGATTAAAATTCATATCTAGGCATTGATTAAGATTATAGATAGAAAATTTATTTTAATTTTTCCATGAAAATGACTTTTAGGGTACTTTACAGAAACAAAAATGTCCGTATCTTAGCAATTATTTGAGATACTAAAAAAATTATCATTGCAAAATTGTTGTACTATTATAAATAAAAAACTTATATTAGAAATATATCTTTATAAAAACAATAGTTTTCGAGATATTGGCAAATATATTAATACAATTTTGTGAGCTTTAGTTGTACAGAGATACTACTTAAGTTTTAACACAATAATTCTCCATTGCCATAGAGTAAGTAAATAAGTAGGTCTCTAAAAAAATTTATGTTCTTTTTCCTTTAACCTCTTAGGGGGAACGTTTGTACATCAATGATCAGTCTTTATAATTTTAGACTCAATAGTCAATATTTACTTTTATCATTGGTCCAAATTTAAAAATGTGGAATTTAATATCAATGTGATAACCATAAGATGTGCAACCCCTAATAAAACGCTGAAAATTTTAGACGTAAGTCAAAATTTAATATGAAGTGTTGACCCTTGTGGATCCAATATCAATCTTTTTTATTGGTCCAAATATACAAATGAGGACTTTAATTATTTAAAAATATAATTATAAAATTTAAAACTGGGAGTCAAAAAATGTTTAAGTAAGTATAGCACCAGTTTCGTTCATGTTTGCAAGTGTGTATTATTTTGTTTCATATATATTACAAGTTTTGATTAAATATCTCTATTTTTAAACAATGGATTGAGAAAGTCCATGCAGAGTTCCGTACCATTTATGTATCTATACCTGCAAGGTAGTCAGTTCATCAAGGTTCTATTTGTCGCAGTAAAAATATTTTAGTCATTTAAGGAGCATTTGCGTGGGCAATATCGTAGTGGTTGTCCAGATTGTCTACAAATTCTTCTTCACAATGCTTAAAAATGGCTCGAGTTTTTTTATTTTGCCTTTTTTATTAATCTTCCTCCATTTAGATTATAAGCCCATAAGATTTTTTGTACAATTTGGAAGGGATTTTGTCAGTATTCTGGCTTTTTCCCAAAACTCTGTAAATTCTCTAACAACTATATTTTCACTTTCACTGACAGCAAGTTTAACTTCTCGTATGTTATCAAACAACACGGCCAACACTTGATGACTTGAGGGCAATTTAGAGACAGCTATTTGGTGGTTTATCTTTCCCACTAAAAACATCTCTTTATTAGAACCACGCAAATTGTGAGACACATTAAGAACACAAGAGAAAGAAATATGTCCGTCCAACACCACTAGAGGGGCCTATAACAAATTGATGAGCTGTGCCAGCTAGAACCAGCGCTAAAAGTGAGGGAAATAAATGTTCACAGCAACATTCAAGGTCAAGTCGCCACAGTATATTATTAGCTTTTGGGTTCATTGAATACTAAGATATTAGACATAACAAGTTCTGTATATGATAGATAAAACAAATATAACCCATTTAACTTACTCAACAAAGCAAGTATAATATTATCAGAAGTTTAATGTATTCAATGAGACACTCTTGGCTAGAAAAGTAATGCCAAATGTATTTTATGATAAATGTGGGCTACAGTTTATGGACTATATGGAGCATTGGACAATAATTAATGATAGATACCACATATTTTATGACATTATAGTATTTATGTGAAGTGATCAGAGTATAGGAACTTAAATAAAAAAAACATTTACACATGGAGTAATCCTTCTAAAAGATAATAGCATAATCCCAAAACAAAGAATATTATTGCCAGTAATTTGATTGAAAACTCTTGGACATATCTCTAATCCCAACTGACTACCACTTGTTTGAATCACTTATCTTGGTGATCAATGATTTATTTCCGATGCTGACATTAAATATGGAGTTCATTTATGGCTTATCGCAAAACGCTTCAGTTTATATAACAGCGTTTTGATGTAGCATGTTGCCAGGGTAAGATGGACATGTTTGAATTCAACTTGTGAATTGTTCTCATCACTCAGAGATTTCAGAGAAAAAAAAGTTAAAAACTTTACAATACATTAGTTTTTTTTTAATTTGTAATTTGTGAATTTATTAAGTAGCTGCAAGTTTTGTAGTTTATGAAAGCATTGGTTTTCAATACAAGTCATTCAATGATAAATATGGAATGATAAATTGTGAGCCATATTTATATATGAACATATTAAAATAATACCTAATAATTTACTTACCAATAAATGCAACAAGACGATGTTTCCCAAGTTTTCGCTAGTATCATAATTTGTTCAGGGCCATAGCATAACCAATATACCTCTTCCAACTTTTAATAAAATAAAACTAAACACATGACTTTTATAAAGTATATATGGCTGCTCTGCATATAGATTAAGCTAAGCAAAGCTAGGACTGTGGGAAAGAACTGCTTACAAAAGACAATTACATTTAATCAAAATCTGCATTAATATGTTTATCAGACTTAATATTACCAAAAAAATATTTTATGGTTAATATAACTTATTGGTGTGTTGTGTACCCCTTGAAATCCATCACATACTCCCCCCCTCCCCCCTCCCTTCCCTGGCGGTAGACGTTATAAAGTTTGGGAAACACTGCAACAAGACATTTCATACAGTTTTATTTTGATTTAAGAATAAAGAGTTTGACATGTTGAATGTGTTAAGCCAAGATAATAGGTGTGGAGTTATATTTGAAAATCATGCTAAATACCCATTGTTAAGCTTTCAATATATCATAAAACAATGTAACTGTGGGAAAGCCATGCTTAAAGACTTAAAAATATGCTAAATGTTGTATAATAGGTAATTTTTCATATTAACTCAAATATAAAGATGTGATTATTTTGTCCATTGTCTATATTCTAAATTTTGTCAAGTTGTGCTTAACGCTGTGTGTTGACTCGGCTCTGTGAAGCCATGACTTTGCCCTAAGTATAGATGTGTTTCAAATGTTTTCTTTCATTCAATCTGAAGAGCTATTTAAGATTATTTAAACTATTTTTATAAATGTAGATGTATCAATATTTGATGTGAAAATAAAATTATTGTTTTATTGTTAGCTAGAAGGTTGTTTTTATTTTTTTTGGATACATAACCATCTACCTCCAGCCATGCTGTCATACTCCAGTCTGTGTTTTACTCTCTTCTGCTGAAGAAGGGGACTGATTTACCAAGAAAACTACATAATTATGTGTTTTGTTGTGTTTTTAATTGTGAACTTTGAGGCCTACAGTTTTCTGGTGAGTGTGTATGTATACCTTGGCCTTCTGTCCTATTTTCAATGTTTAAATTATGTAAATATTAGAATTTAAAACCATTATTAGCTGTATTTTTTAACTCATTAATATTTAATTGTTATGTTATTTATAGGAGAAATAGATCATTTTGTAAGCCTGGGAGGAAATAGTGTGTGTTACATTCGATTTAAAATGGGATGCTGGGGATTGAGAGTTAAAGGTACTATTTTTGTAGTTTTTGAATATATATTTGGAAAAGTAAACCAAATATTGCTCAAGTAAAAACAAACAATTTAATTTTCTTCAAATAATATACTCAACAATGTTGTAGTGTCAGGGTATCTTAGAATTTGATGAGAGCTTTTGATCGTCATTTAAAAAGTTTCACATCAAATGATAATATGACTTGGTACAGATATTCTATAAAGGCTGAGATTACTAGGCGAAGAGAATTAATCTTTATGTTTCTACTAGAGATATATTTATTTTGTTGAAAAAATTTGTTTTCTATAAAAACTGATAAAACACTGACAACATTTCACATCCCTTTCCATCCTTGAATATATGACTTTAGAGGTGAAAGAATCTAAATGAGTCATGACAACTAGAACAAAATTAATTTGCTACAAATTATTGTGAGCGTCCCTTCTAAGGGAAGGGAAAGAGAAAAAAGCATTTTGGTCAATTTTATCACTTTAGGGATTGTTTTTTTAACTTACAATTAAATATAAATATTTGGTATTTATTTTTTTAAATATAAATTATATTGTTTTGGGAGACTTGGTCTCACCATCTACTTTGATGATACACATCTGAAAATCACCAAGTGAAAACAAATATAACAACACAAAAAAAACAAGAATCTTAAAAAAAAACTAAAATGGCTCATCATTTTAATAATATTGTGTCACATTTACATAAACGTATAAGGTTTGTGAAAACAAAACTATAAAATAATTCAGATTAACGTAGTGTATGGTAAGCTGGGATGAATGTTTCTAACATGAACTAGCAAATTGTCTTTCCTCTTGCTAAGGTAAGGACATGAAGGGCATTTGAAGGATGGAAGTTTTCCACAATCATAGCGCACATGACGCCACAACGATTTATAGTTGTTATATTCTTTTCCACATTGGTTGCACATGAAGACCTTCATCTCGGATGATGGAGAAGAGACTGAATTCAAGAATAATTGGTTCTCTTGATTAAATAAATGGTCCTCATTTAACACTGATGAAATATTCTTGTAGCTGTTCACTCTGAAGATATCTGTGGGGGAGAAAAATAATCTTACTTTAGCCAAAATCAAAGTTATAAATTTAATGTCAATAACTAAACACATTGAAATATCTTTAAATGACAAAAATAAATAAAGAAAGAGCAATGTAAGGGTGACATTTTTGTTTTTAATATAGTAATAGGACTGTCAGAAAAATTCTAATCACAACTTCACTGTTAATTTTTGTTGACTATAATTTCTGTAAAATAAAGCATGTTTTCTAAAAGCTTAAAATTAATTATACTATATTAATGAAAATTGGCCTAAAATATAAAATTAAAGTTTGGGAAGGAGGTGATGCTTAAAACACTTATTTTTTAATTAATACACCAGAATTCTAGTTTCTTAAGTGAATATTAGTTACCAAAACTATCCAGTTTAAAGAATGAGGGGTTGGGGGTGGGGGGAGGATAAAAAGAGGTAGGAGACAGTACACAAGGACAATGAACCAACTTTAGCCTCGTAGAACAAATTCAAACATGCCAGCGCAACTTAAACCGTTGTTTTGTTTTACTTCAACATGGTGATAGGCTTTACGATACAATATTAATTATTATAATACATATGCACCAGTACAAATATTATGAGTACACACATTATAATTATATGAAACCGTTCTTAGTTATTTGTATTGCTAACTTATAATCGCCATACATTTTATTTTAATGTAGGTACTTTTATATTTTATATCTATCAGCACATTTAGTACCTAAAGAAATAATTGAAAAATATATAACATTTACAACTTTAATCATATAAAATAAAACTATACATTTTATATAATAGTTGACTTAATTAGGCCTATTTATTTGAAACATCAGCCACCTTAATATATTTTTGAGCAAAAACAACTTAATGGAGTAGCTAAATTATAAAGAAGGGGAGACTGAAATGTTAGTGTCACTAATCTTAACAAGAATGCCAGGCCTCCATCATGGTTCAGAGACCACGTTAAACTGTATATCCCTTCTGCTTTCCACCATCATCATTCACACATAATTATCATCCTATAATCTGGGGATTTTTTATTTTTATATTATAACCCTAACTATATTAACTTGGTTTCTAATATTTAACCTGAGCTCTAAAATTCTACTGTTTAAAGTTTTCTACATCTGTTTATTAAATTCATTTTTCTTTGTTTAACTAATCTAGTACTAACTCTTATTATCTAATACTAAAATTATTTCCTAATTTGATTCCCCCAATTAATGTTGTTGGCTCCAGTCGGTCCACCCTGGGTATTTTATTTACACAGTACCCTTGACCCCTGGCACTCCCAGTAATCACTGTTTCCAGTGTGCACAGGGGCACTCTCCAATAGTGAGGAGCATTCCCCAATCCACCACATGGGGAGACGCCCTATTGGAGATGGTGTTCCACCTACTTGCTAGAGAACCTGGCAGACAATCCTTATTCCTACTAACTATCCTACTCAATAAAAGTTACAATATTGAACTTATTTTCTAATCTAACCTATCAATAATTAACTAATATATAAAATAGCCTAATTAATCAAAATCAAATAGCCAAAGCTATTATTATGCTTTTTAGTGAGGACTACTCCATCTAGATATCAAATTCTGAAAATTGAAAAATGACACCTGGACACGAGAATCGAGCTCGGGATCTTTGGCTTAGTACGCCAATGCTCTAACCACCGAGCTATCAAGGATTCGTCCCATAATCATGGTCATTCTTCACTCATATTTTTAAGGCAGAGTCTATGATGGACATGCGGAAATCGTCGGCTACAAATGTGTGATTTTATTAAGATCACGAGCTATCAGATAATGCAGCTACCTTCGACTCGATAGTTGGTTTATTGCAGCCATTTGTACAATTATTATAATTGTTCGGGATCGCATATTAATTGCACGGGACGAATCCTGGATTGCTCAGTGGTAAGAGCATTGGCGTACTAAGCCAAGGATCCTGGGTTCAGGTGTCATTTTTCAATTTTCATAATATAATTAATTAGAACTAACTTATACTATTACAACTCCAGTGTTGATAATTTCTCACTATGTTACATCTTATTTTTGTCTCCTATTAATAATTGTAAATCCAATGGTTCTTGTAGGCTGTAGTGAAGCCAAATTTCCCATTGATGATGAGAAAGCCCCGTCAGCAGTCTTTTTTTTTACCTTTACCTTGTTCCCAAGAGTATGGAGGCTATCTTGCCTTAGGGTAATCTCCATCATCTGCTTATATCTTCCTCCATAGTATTTGAGTACCAACGTTGTCTCTTGGTTGATCCATTCCTTTTCTTCAATCTCCACAGCGACTGGCAACACTGGCAACTCAGGCAATGGACCCACCCTTCGACACTCACTGGCTGTACTAATATCATTCCTACCTCCCTATAGATAACAATCCAATTATTTATTCGTGTCTTCCTAACTCCCTTAGTTTTCTTCATTCTCTTCATAACTCTCCAGCTCAGTAGTTCCATTGTCACACATTTCTTCCTCGGCCACAAATCCCCTTCTCCATAATCCGCTTATCATCTGCTCTTTCTTCGGCACCATCAACAACACCTTGTTTGCTAAAGTGGCCAAACACTGATACGCCATTCCATCCCTTAACAAAGTCCACACAGTCTTTCCTGCTAGGCAGGGTTGATGTTCCTGCCTAGTTTACTCTTTCCCTGGGCACTTCAGCACCACATGTTCAGGTGTGGCTACCTCTCGACAGTCGCGATTCCATCTATTCGTTAAACCCTGATCAAACAGGAATGCTTTGTATGGGCTCTCACAAATTAGAAAATAAACAAGACCCTGAAATGGAGTGAGATGTTTTATTGCAAGTCTCTCAGCTATATTTGGAAGTAGCTATGAGGACCGTCTGGAGGTGCTCGATTCCCATCTTGCTTGCCCCCTCCTTCTTAAGGGCTCTGTCTATCCCCACCTCTGTGGCTACTCCTGCCTTCGTCAGATTCCCAACCATTTCGAAGGCCCTCTTTTAAGGCAGTAATAGGCTGCTCTCTTCCTGACCTGCAGGTCAAAAGGTCTTATTCCCAATATCACTGTCAGTGCGCTCATGGCCACAGTCCGTTATTCGACTGACAACCTCATTAATATATTCTTCTGCAGGCTCACAAGTTTTATCACTGGCGAGATGTTCTTAAAACTGTGGGCCTATATGCTGGCTCAATAACCTACTATTGCATTGACTAAGGTCTGGTGATATGTGATTATAGCCTTCATCGGAAAATGAAACCTACGTCGTCCAATGCTTATGATCTTTTGCATCACTGTGAGGGCATTAGCGCACACCTGTTCAATATGAACCCGGAAATTACCCTTCTCATCTAGGGTTATATCTAAATATCTAGTCGTTGTGACTCTCTTCAAGATATTGTTCTCAACCCTGATGATGGGATCCATTCTTAGTATACCCTTGAAGACCATATAATTTGTCTTATTTGGAACCATATTCAGCTTGACTCTTTGGCACCAGTCATGAAAACCACCAAGGATCCTATTACACCCAGATTAAATTTCTCTGCGCGAGTTCCCATTTAAGATAATCAACAGATCATCCGTAAATGCCACTATGCCCGCTGTCTCTCGATAAGCCTCCAGTACCAATAGCCCCGGATCTAGCCCCACATTCAAGAATAATGGGCCACAGACAGATCCCTGTGGACATACCTTGGTGACTTTCTTTTCTATTGTCATACCAGCACATCTATACATCGCAGAGTGGTCCCTACAATAATCCCGAAAACTTCTATATAGATATTTCGGGCACCATATTTCCTGAGCCGATCAAACAGGGTAGACCACCCCAAATGGTTATAAGCTCCTGATATGTCGATAAAAATGCCCACTGTGTCCTTAACATCTGCTTGATCTAGCAACTCCATTGCCCTGCCAATCGCATCTTCTGTTGATTTCACAATGTTGGGGATATAATCCTATCAGCTCTCTACACTCGAGCAATCTTGCACATAGTAGTTTTTCCTGTATCTTCCCGAGTACATATAACAGGCATATTGGTCCATAGGACTTCGGGATTTTAGGATCTTTTTCATTTCTCTTACTTAAGATGACAATCTCCCCCTGCTTCTATATATTTGATATTCCACCCTGTGCCAGATATTCGTTCATCAAATGGCCTAGAAACAGGGCTATCAAGTTTATCCCAGCCTTAAAACTTCCGCTGAAATCCCATCTGGCCCTGGTGCTTTAGTGTTCTTAAGATTTTTGATTACTGTCGTGACCTTTCCTCACCGTGACAAACGATACTGCCTCCTCTCCCCTGTGTTCTTTGTCCATAAGTCTACCAAGCTCCTGATGGTCCCCAGATTCTCCTTCCTCTGCGTCGTCAGGAAGTAATATGCTCATGAGGAGACGAGCCAAGTATTCCTTAATGTAGATCTAGTGTTTGGGGTTTCGATCTTCCCTATAGTGATTTTAAATTGAATGTCCCAGGGGTTTGTCGCCAGCTCTTCCCTTTCAAACCACTGCCAGCTACTTCTTTAACTTCTTTTTATGTTGACTCGAATTTTTCTTTTCTTTCTCTATAGATATCCAACAACACCCTTCTGCCTTGAGGATCCCTACACCTCTGATACATTTTCCTCACCTGGCGAGCATCTCTATGTAACCTCTGTAGCCGATAGTTCCATGGCTTGTTTGACACTTGTTAGGAACTATTAACGCTTCTCTCCTCAAAGGTATTGCACTACGCATAGCTTCTTGAATGCTCCTTGTTAGATGTTTGACAATACCATTTACAATGTCCTATGCGACTAACTCCCGGGGTAGTATTAACATTTCTCTAAATTTGTCCCAATTGGCTCGTTTAGTATCATACCTCCTGTTTGACCAGCAATTTATTTCAGATGCTCCCTCTCCACTGATCTCAAACCTAATGAAATTATGATCACTAGACGTTACCTGACCTCCCACCTTTCAACTTATAACCATTAATAAGGCCTGCCAGTTACAAAGTGTCACATCTAAATTTGCGAATACGCCCACTCTTCCTTCATATATTCCATTCACGGTAGGAATTACTCTGTGAAAGGTCTTTTTTCCTACCAATATCCTACTATATAGTAGATTTATGGTAGGGAAAAAGACCTTTCAGAAGTCAATTCCTACCGTGAATGGATTATAAGTTGGACGATTATCCAGCTTAGATACCATTTCTAGGTGTATGGTCATAATTGCTTCCTCCAACACCTTCCCTTTTTTAGCTGGTTTGCTTCATGGATTACTAATATCTTGGCCGATGACCTTATGACTACACCATAACGGTGAGTTTACCTTTACATCTGCTACTATTATTAGTGGTAATACTTGAAACTATCGGGCTATCTCCTCTAGCTGATACAAATATGGCTCTATTTACTCCCGGTATTGGAAGTACATATTGACCAATATGTACCTTCCCCACTGATTGGAAAGTTCTACACAGGTTATTTTCTCACTACAAAACTGGGATATCTTCGTAGCTGTTATTTTCTTGTTAAAGATTACTAACAGACTCATTAGAGTACCCCCCAACGCCAGAGTTCTTGCTGTTATCGGAATATACGGCTATTTAGCTTTTAATGTGTATAGCTCCTGTATGCATGATATGTCCACACTAAGGATTATATTTATTTAATTAATTTTTATCTATCTCGTCATCTAGATTCTAGAGGGTAGTTCGGGACCTAAATCTACTTACATATTTTTGTCTACATCATCTACTATACCATATTCAATTTTTAAACAATAATTAAATTATGTAATTTGCACCTAATCTAATTGTCCTTATGATCCTACTATATAATTTTTGTCCTACTAATTGGCCCACCCCAAACTGGGGATAGTGGAATTCGCCTTAATGGTGTCCCCAACTCAGAAATGAATTCCTCCATACGCCAGGAGAGAAGAGATAAGATAAGGAGGTTAAATGGCCAAGATCTAGAGCATTAGCCCAACCCCTCATAATCTTGACATGTATATCTAGTCTTAGCTCTCCTAGCTTATGGTTTAGTTATTATATTATGTTAATTAATCACGGATTTTTGTTCACACGAAACATCAGATTTATCATGACAAATTGAACTAGATATATTTATCAGCTCTACCCCTTCCATTACAATACTTATATAGAAACTAAATATCATTTAAGGATTTGAGAATACATATTACACATAACGTTGTCTTCAAAGTCAAAGTTAAAAGTAAATAACAACATATTTTAGAAAGGTTCAAAGAGCCCAAATGGGAAAACCATAAGATGGATCATGAAAATACTATCAAAAATATTAGTACTTTAAAAAAATAGTTTTATTGTTTAATTCACCTGTAATAGATTGTGTTATTTGTATGTGAAATAGTTCTTAGGTCAGGTAGTAGGACAGGTATTTCATGCCTGATTATCTTTTGTATAATCTTTTCTCGGATACTTACATTCCCCTCCCAACTTTTCCTCCTAAACGTGCCAAAGCCCCCAAAGTACTCTTAGTGCCATACCTATTGACAAGAGTTAAAATAGCAACATTATAAGGCATTAACAAATTGTTTACAAAATATTGCATATAAATTTAATAAAATAACATTTAGAAGTTGAAAATATTTAGTTTAGTATTGGTTACGATATCATTTTTCTTTGGATGCATAATATTAGATTAGTACTGATTTATTAATATGACCTGCATCTAAACATAAAAACAGTTTGACAACTTTGTCAAGACTAACTTCTTCTCAAGATTGGTAGTGGTAGCCCCGAAGTAGGGATCGAGAAGTGGGAATTTGAAAGAAGTGACGACAACTATAAAAAAATAAGTTGTTTTCTTTCTGTGCAAGTAGCATTTATGTAAGTTTATCACTTTGGGAGTTGTTTTTAAACTTACAATAGTAGATACACCTTTTGTAATTATTTTTCTTAACTGTCCAATAGAAGGACAGGCACAGCATCCAGTCCCAGCCATTAATGCATCACTGTCATGCTGGGAATCGAACTCAGGATCCTTCATTCAGTAGACAGACCCACTACTGACTGAGCTAAGATGTCAGATACACAGTAAAAAGTGTTTTTAAATATGATGTTGAAATTCCAAAGAGTTTTATTACAATTTTATATAAAACTTTCTTAACATTTACCTACTAGCACTTTGTTCTTTCCTAGAAAACGACTTTATTTTTTAAAGCTGGAGACAAAAGTTTTTGACTTGAGTCATGAATTACTATTTTTGGCAAGGTTTCCGCATTAGTTTCCTTCTAAATATTGACTAATTGTAATGTAGAGTTTGAACAAGCAAACATGTGTTTCTAATTATGAATACAAGCATTTTCATTAAATTATCAAATGTGAGCAATACATTTAGTAAAATTTTAATTCTTTTTATACATAGAACAAAGGAAAAATTGTGTCAAACAGTTGTAATAAATTAAACACTGAAAGTAGGATAGAAGGGCAATCCCTACACACCAGAAAATTGTAGGCCTCAAAGTTCACTAGTAAAACACAACAAAACACATTGTTGTGTTATTTTTGGGGTACAGAAGTCCCCTCCCTACTTGAGCAGAAGAGAGTAAAACACAGACTGAACTATGGCTGAATGGCTAGAGGTTGATGATTATCACTTAGATCCTGTTGTTGCTTGTTTCTTGATTCAGAAAATGGTTTAGGTTTGGATACAAAATTGCCTGTTCAAACTTGTGTCTTTATTCTTGGTAGATGGATAGAATGTTGTATTTATATTATATTTAATTAATTATTGAATTAAATTATCTGTTATTGTTTATATAGAAATTGCTGACTGATGTGAGTAGGCCTGCTTGGAAGAAAAGGTGAGATGGTTATCTAAGGTTGAGACCAGTAGGGTGCCTAGATTCAGTTTTTTACTCTCTTCTGTTGAAGAAGGAGACTGATGTACCAAGAAAATTACATAATTATGTGTTTTGTTGTGTTTTAATTTTGAACGTTGAGGCCAACAGTTTTATGGTAAGAGATCTTGCCCTTTAATCCTCTTTTCAATGTTTAATTTAAATAAAAACAATGATATTTCCTCCAATCCCATTTTAAGAGTTTCTTCAACAGTGAAATGTTTGTGATTTATAACACTTTTAGACCTAATTCAAATATTAGGGGGGAAAAACAAGTCAATCAAAATTTAATGATTATTCCCACAATCAAAAATTATTTTGGAAAACTTTCTAAAGATGTATATTGATAATTTAACAAAATAAGTAAACATTAGTAAAAATAGTACAGGACTACATACTACACATACTAAAATATGAGTTGCCTTATATACCTTATTGGCTCAAACCTGGTATGGTTCCATACTTGATACAATCGTAGGCTTTTAAAGGTGTCCTAAGTGGAAAACTAAAGGTAAATGGGCTTTGCATATAATAAGAGTACAGTTTCAGAAGGCCATTTGTAGGAGAAAAACACACCATATTTGGGCCAAAACATTATATAGTTAAAATGACATATTATATCAAGTCTATATAACTGATAATTTCCTGAGTTTATTTTAATTTTATTTAAATCACAATTATTACAATTCATTATGCATTGTGGCCTTATACTTGTAACGTTGCTTGAAATCAACGTTACAAGCAAGAAGAAAATATGAATAAAATAACGCCAATTCTACAACCACGAAGAGTGAACAAAACTGGACTCACCAAAAGTGCCCCGTTTCTCAGTCTGTGTGTGTGAAGTCTTGTCAACAAAACATCCCTGCCCGTGCGCATTGTTTCCGCACCAAATGTAAACACGTAACTGGAAAAATCAGAGGTGTGGCATTGTGAGCGTGTTATGTTCGCGTTGCTTCATGGGAAGAGATCATGTGATGATCACGTGATGTTCCAGACGCCTCTCCAATGACCTATTTGTTCGTTACTGCACCAATCCCTCTGTCCCATGTGAATGTTCTCCTATGTTCGTTGGCTTCCCCTATGTTCCCCTCAGCTCAGAGAATAACTGCTTATAAAATGATGTCGTATGTCTCAAAAGGCACTTCTTGGTTCATCCGTGTCTTGGACACTTATCACAGGATGGGAGTTTTCCCAAGGTACAAATTCAATTTCGGCCGTACTATTCAAAATTACTCTTTGGAAATTTGTTAAAGATTTATTGGTAAATTATAGGTTAGGTCTAAATTCCTTTTTTGGCCAGTACATACAAAATTTGCTTTTGGCTTTCATCTGTTATTTGGGTATTTTCTGTTATATAGTAGGAATGACAAATTACGTAGATCAAACATGGCGTAATGTTGTTTATCATTCGTTAACTATATTGCTGAGGTTTTTTTGCCCTTCCGGCTTGGTGACCTGAGTTGAAACTATGAGGGACCTTTTTTTAGTTTTAAGTTCCATAACTTACTTTTTCAAGGCGAATGCCTGGGTTAGTATGGGAATATTTGATGACCCATACGGTTAAATTTGTTTGTTGAATATTGGGTTAAGACTAATATAAGTAATTTACTTTCTTTTTTGGTTGCTATAAAAGTTTATGCTTATATATTGTAACTATAAAGCATACGAAACTATCCTTTTGTAAAAATGTGGACGTTTAGCTGTAGCGCACTGCGGGTTGCCGCTGAGGCCCGTTGAGGGGTCGTACGCTATTGTTTTGTAATCATAAATGTAATTGTTAGGACAAGGTTGCTATGGGAACAGCACCTCTGTATAGTTATGGGCATAACCCTTTTCCTCATTTTTTTTATATTTATGTATTTTTCTTTTAACTATCTATTGTTACCTGTATGCATATATTCATATATAAATATATATTTATTGTTAATCTTTTCTTAAATAAATATTTATTTATTACACTCGCTATCTTTAATTTACGATGACAGGTTTAAAGTATTTCTGTTATAACACATAAAAAAATTCTCGTACCTTTCTCTTTGAGTAATAACGTATAATAACGGGTGATGATTGAAAAAGGGTTCATGACAGCAAATTATTGAATAGGTCCAAGTGGAGGCTTATCAATGAATATGTGGTCCTGACGCTCTTCTACAATTTAATCATTTGTTTTTATTTTTCTTTCCCTCTTTATCTTATTGTACATGTGCCCCTGCCCTTGTCCAGTAGAGGAGAAGGGGGGTGGTACATACTTAAATACATACATAGTAGATGCATGTACTCTCTCTCTCTCTCTCTCTATATATATATATATATATATATAGAAAGTAGATGCATGTACTATATATATATATATATATATATATATGATACACTTATATTTAATTATGACAGATAAAACATATATTGTTCCATTTAGTAGTATTATCTACTTTAAGGTGTAAAGTTTGAAAAAGTTGAAATCATTTGGTATTAAAAATATTATTGATTATGTAAATAAATAAAAAATTGTGAGAGCTTTTTAATAATAAATGCATATTAGTTTTGGGCCGGATTTGGATTAATGCATTACACGTTATAAATAATGGTTAGTGCTTAAAAAACAAAACCATAATTAATTATATTTTGTATGCATATAACCTGAACAGGTATTAAGATGTTGTGATAAAAAAATGTATATTATTTGAAAGAATTTAAATCATTCAAGCTCTGTCTGAATTAATTAAATGATAGCTACTCTACCTTTGATTCTGATTTTATGCTTGCCAAAAACATACAACAGAAATGAAAATGTCATGTACTTATTGAGTAGGGTTCAGTAAAGGATAATTTAGAGAAAATGCACCCAAATTTCATGGGAAGATAATGTAAAACCACTAAAAAGCATTTAAATATATTTAAATTGAAAAATGACTTAACCTTCACCGATTATTGGACTTGATTTGTATTTTTAATTTATTGAAAAGGGGGGGGGAGAGAATAGAGCACTAATGTCTAGATGCTGTTACATGAGGGGAGGGTGGGGTACATCAAAGTTTTATGTAACACAGATCTTATACTCAAATTTTTATGTTCAAACATAATAATTTTGTTCATGTTTTCACTTTTGATAAACATACTTATAAATAACTTCCGAATATCTGTGGCATTAAAAATGCAAGTTTAGCACTTACTTTTTGTCTTTTAATATTTCGAATGTGCTTGTCTGCCCAAGACTACGAATGCCAAGCACATTTGAAAAAACATATTTTCATACGCATGACAGTAACATGTTTATACTCACCACACTTATTTAAATTTGTCCAATCTACCAATCCCTCACATGGTTCTAGTTGGATGACAGCTGTCAGTTGAAGCTGCTGCCTTAGTTTATAAGTATAGTTGAGTGTGAGTATAATTTATACTCCTACTGCACATTCTTTTACATAGGCCGTGAATAATCGACTGTGTTTGTACAAAAACAAAAATGATTTCTTCAAAAAGAGGAGACGTATTCACTGCTTGCATATATAAAGCGATATCCAGAAGAAAAAAAAGTGTAAGCGTCTCAAAAATATGTAGTGAAATGGAAAGAAGCAAAAGTACAAAATTTATCTCAAGGCAGGTTTGGGGAGTCCATCAATAGTGTTATTTCTTCATACCAGCAGCATGTTATAAAAAGTAAAGCTTCAAATATCATTAACTATTCACATATGGTAGGGGTATTTAAGCCTATACCTTTTCACCTTCTGATAAATCTAGTGTGTATGTATATAAATCCAACTATTATACAGCCGCTACAGTGGCTGAATTGTCTAAATTGTCATTATCTTAGTAGACTAGACGGCCGGTGTTGGGGAGATGGGATTCGATTACCAGTCAGATCTACTAAGGGTTGCTTTTCCTAAATGGTTTCCCGCCCTCCCTCCATGCAAATGCTGTTAGATTTTCTTTAAAATTCTACCTTTTTAGTATACATTTTGTAGGGTGGTGTAGTCAAAATGTAGTTATTCTAGTTTTTTATTATATATATTTATAATAGAGTAGAAATTAGGAAGGTAGAGTTTTAGATGTAATCTACCCTTATTGATGTGGAGAGAGTCAGGAACCTGAGGAATTAGAACTTTACGTCTTTATGTTTGTATAAATAAATAATAATAATAATAATATTCTCTGAAATAATTTATAGTCAGGATTTAAAATGGATTTTAAGAAATATTAAATCTGAATCCCTCCTTTAATATCACCAAACTTCCCTATGAAAAACTGACATTCATTCTTGGGGAGAAAAGTTATGTAACACAGGTTGGGGGGATTAAGCTAAATGTCTATATGGTGTTATATGGGGGGAGGGATAGCGGGGGAGGGGGCTTAAAAAGGTAAGAAAAATGCGTTACATGGTTTATAGATAACCCCTAATATTCTTATTATTCTTATACTGTTGTAAGTTTGCATTTGAATCATAGATTTTTTTTATCTGTGGTAAAATTTAAGTGAGAATTATTTACATAGATATTACTGTTATGTGTAGTGCTAAATGTTAATAATTTCTCTTGCCAGTGTATTTGAACACCTGCCCTGTAACAGTTGGTTAAATAATGCAAGAGTCGACACAAGCAGTGGCATCACTAGAGGCTACAAGGAGCGCAGACCACACTGGGTGACACCATAGGAGGGGTAACACAAAAATAACTGTCTAAAATCTTTTGTTCGGTGTTTCAGTAGAAACGTATTATTTAAAAAAAATATATCCTTGTAGCTAGTCATAAGCACATTTTTTTTTTGTAAGGCTTACATGTACTTTATCAATATATCTAAAAAGCTAAAATCTATGCTAATGTACTTATGGAACTATCTAATATGCATGCACTCTAGTCACAGCTGTCATTACTTCCCAATTCCAATCGCATCTCGAATCACGTTGTTTCGTCTGCACAAACTAGAAGCACCCGCTGTTGTTTTAGTTTCTGATGGTGTTATAGTCAGTGATTTTGTAAATTTTCTGGTATTTTAGCGACAACACTGTGAGTATATTTCTGTATGTAATAAATAATCTACTATTTTCACATTGTTTGGGTCGTTATTGATTATGCAAGCCTAATCCATTAATGTTTTTCATGTAATGAAAAGTTTAATGTTAAAATTAGTTTTGATGTAATCCTTAAATGTTTTTACTTCAAACTGTTTTAATAATGAATATCTTTAACCACATCAAAGTATACTCCATCTATGGTAGGAAAGCAGTTATGTGACAGCTAACAGAAGGTTCATTATTGCAAGCATTGGCTAGAAGTCACAAATATCAACCTATTTGGAAATAATTATTATTTGTTTTGTATTACTATATTTCCAATAAATATTAGGGCTGGGACTTTGAATCCTCGAATCCCTCAAACTCATAAGGATATTCGAGATTCAAGGATTCATGAAAATTTCAGATTTGAAACTCAAATTTATACTAAATTATTTTTTTCTATTCTACAAGTGAAATTTGTTTTAGAGCTCTAATACTGGTTCAAAACCATTTATAATTATAGAATGAACTTAACAACACTACCCCAGACAAGTAATTTACCACTTAATTGAATGAATGAATGTTATAATGAATGAATTAAAAGAAAGAATGTTAACATTTAGTTACTATTTTTCAGTGGCATAGCTAACATTATGAAGAAGGGAAGACAAATGTTATCTACTATGTCATGTATTAGCTCTAAGCGACGGCTTAGTAATATTATGTTAATCACATGACATATAGTATTTATAATAACACACTAAATATTACATATTTATCAGCTTCTCCTTTCATTTTAAAACTTAGATAGAAACTAAATATCCAATGTATAATTTGAGCGTGCACGTTTCACAAAACATTGCCTGTAGAGTCAAAGTTAAACGTGAATTAAAATGATTTATAGAAAGTTCCTAAGGGTCCAAATGGTAAAAACACAAGACTTCTCATGAAAACACATTAGGTCTATTTTTTGATCCACCTGTATTGAGTTGTGTTCTTTGAACAGTAAATAGTTCTTATATAAGGCCTATGTGGGTAAATGTCTAAGTCAGGTAGTAGAGCAGTTACATGCCTAATTATCTTTGAAGGAAATCTTTCGTCGAGTACTAACACCCCCTCCAATATCCACCTTACACCCTTTACAAAACTCCCAAAAGCCCTATTTGTGCCACACCACTAGAAAAGTGTTAAAATTGCAACATTGCCAAGCATAAAAGATAATAAAAACTTTTCACAAAATATCTCATGTAAATTTAATAAACTAGCATTTAAAAGTTGAAGATACTTAGTTTGGTATTGTTTATAATATAACTGTTTATTTATATGACTAATATTATGAGTAATACCGATTCATTAATATCTTAGCCCTGTACCTAAACACAAATACAATTTGACAGCTCTGTTGAGACCAGCTTCTTCTCGAGGTTAATAGTGGTACCCCTGGAGTAGGGATAGAGAGGTGGGTGGGAATCCAAAAGGAATGTTGATAACCAGAATAAAATATATTTGCTACAAACTGAGGTGATTCTCAATGGGGGAATGGAAATAAATAATTAAAATTTTCCTGGTGGTAAAAGTGTTTATGTAAGTTTATCACTTTGGTAGCTTTTCTCAAACTTACAATATTATATAAACCTTTGGTTTTTTTTTAGCTGTCCAATAGAAGGTTTGGGGGGACTTAGTCTCATAGTCTACCCTAATGCTGCTAGGCCCCTGCTCTATTTATTTTCTATCCCTAAATCATGTTTCTTATTGATATGGTTGTATTGGCAACTCTGCAAAGTTTGTGTTATGTTGGCTATCTCTATATCATACTCCCTGTAACTGTATCTTACTGCTAGTAGTTTGTTGGTCTTTTTACTGGTCAGTTGTTTTCTGGCATACATTATATTAAATACACTGTTTACACTATGTCAATGCGTGTGTGATTTCGTTTCATGGCTTATTAATCCTAATATTTCTGTTTTCTATTTTGTTCATAATTTTTTCCAAGATTCAAATTTGGATTCAGGATTCAAAGGTAAATTGAAGATTTGGATTGATAAAATAGTGGATTCGACCCAACCATGGTAAAAAGTGTTAGCATACATACATACATTTATCCAAACCTTATCACGCCGCTTACTCATGGGGTATATAGAGCTCAAAAAACAACAATTATTTACCTAATCCACCCTCACTAACATTATCCACACTTCCCTATACTTGCATACTTCCTTCACTTCAACAACATCCATATATCAAGTCATATATGCTGTAACATTACGATGTATAATGTTCCAATGGGACCACGCCCACTACGGACGTTAATGGATGTATTGCATCAATTCATACTACCCGCTCCAATAAAATCAATTAAATTTAGGATCCCTACAATAGTATTGTTCGCTGTTGTAGTTCTTGTAGGCTAAGAAGACATAATATAACCATGCTGGACAATATGTTTTACTACTCAATCCAAACCAATGTAATATAATTATATTCTATCCACGTACTTACCACATGAATCTGCTGTCAATAGAAT
>CABFOV010000339.1:181184-220595 GCA_902141375.1 Timema poppense
GAATTAGGATAACTTTAATCTTTTGTAAACGTAAGTTCCTTTTGAACAGCTCAGTTTAGTTTATTTATTTTGGGAACTGTGGGTCCCATATTCTTTGTCAGATCGGGTAGTCCCGTGGGTGTTCGGCTTATGTCTGGTAGTCGAACCCTCACGTTTTGTAAAGCTCTGTAATGTAGTCGTCAACATTTAATTTTCTTTATATATTAGATATCGTTTTCTGTGCATTACGAAACCTTTGGAACCATATCAAGGTGCCCATTAGGCCCTTATAATTTTTGTGTCGCATATAATAAATACCCTGTAGTATAGTCTCATATAGACTAGTCTATCAATTTTGTGATGGATATCATGTTTCCTTTTTGTTAAAATACTTGCACAACTACAATTTTGTAAAGTTGTTTACTTCGAGTATGATTTTCAACAGATCTCATTATGATATAATGAGACCATTTATTGTCTTCTGCGCTATTGTCATTAATTGAATAAACTACTCTTTGTTGAATTTACATATTTTTACAATTTCCTTTTTTTGTATGTTATCCTCTCCCTTTATTACCTTTTAATGGTTGGGGTAGTATTGAGTCGTAGAGAGGGTGTAACAATGTGTTTTTATTCTTAAAGCTCTTTAAGTTTCTCTTTCTCACACATTTGTCTACAACATTTAACCATGTCTTACATGGCCTACCCCTTACTTTAGATCCACACACTTTACATTTGCTTAGTCATCCGAGCCCCATTTATACTCTCAGCATTCTCGAACCAACGTAACACGCTTCTTTCTTACTGACCTATTGAATTAGCTTTAAAAACACACTCTTTCAGCACCAATTCATGAATAACTCTGTGCATACAAGTATTTACAAATACATTTATTAGATATCTCATTCCAACCACATTCACCTTGCTATTGTGTTTCTCCTTATAGACCCATACTTTACATCTATACATCAATGTTGGCATTGAGAAGCTTTCATATAGGTAATTTCATTTGGTCTCTTTCGATACTTCATTAATTGCAATAGTCCACATACATCGCACTATTCTTTGAGATGCATTCACTCATCTGTCGATTTCACCAACAATCCTTCCATTTTTACAGAAAATTCTGACCAGGTACACAAACTCATTCACTTGTTCTAACAGTTTTCCATTTAGACTAAGTTGACAATCATTTCCTGATCTGTACTTATCAAAAACTATCACCTTAGTTTTGGAGACATATATAAGAAGATCCATTCTACCTGTCATCACATCAAAAGTTTAATGCACTCTGCTAGTCACGTTCATTCTTAGCCCTTAATATGGCATCATCTGCATATAAAAGCACTCCCACATTCACATTTTCCATTTGCAATAGAGAACCATCTGTTTTCTGTCACTTACCTACATTCCCACCGTAGATAGACTATATAACTGTAAATACATTTAGGCTGTATGTATGATATTGTAATTTAAAGGTGTAAGCTTTAATTTTGCAAGTTGTTTATGTCACTACTATGCCATTACTTTAATACGGAAATTACGATTTATTAGTAACAATAGTAATAGTAAACATCGCTAAGTATTCTGTGTGATATTAGAGAATGTCCATGACTTACTGCACTGGAAGACACAAACCCTAGTGATGCCACTGCAACCAAGAGGTAGCATGAAATTGCTTTGATCAATCAAGATAGGGTTTGATGATTTTTAAGATTGATTAAAACAGCATGTAATATTTTAATTTTTCAGAAATCAACTGGAGCTATGATAAACAATGAACTTTTGGATTAATGTTTATAAATTTTTATATAAACCATTTAATCTAGATACTGCCAAATTTACCTATTATTGGAATTAGATTTGTATTTTAATCAATATATTATG
This sequence comes from Timema poppense, assembly GCA_902141375.1. NCBI lineage: Eukaryota > Metazoa > Arthropoda > Insecta > Phasmatodea > Timematidae > Timema > Timema poppense. The sequence goes on from CABFOV010000339.1 coordinate 183,051, forward strand.
ATTTTAAAACACTTTCTTAGTAAAGCTACATAACTTCCAAAGATTATATATGTAATAAATTTTTGGGCTCCGTAGCTTTAACAATGACTCAAATTTTATTTGTGAGATTGAGATTAATTAACAATAAACAAGCCACGTTTATGATCGAATTGAAAGTCTAATAAATTATGATTCATATACAAGTTGATTGAGTGCTTGTTTCACTGGAATGGTCTCACCATTTTGTTAATAGGTTAAGCCTTGAATTATATTATTATTGATAGTAGTACCAGCAGAATTAAAATTACAGAAGACTCTCAATTGTCTAGGTTCACATTCACCAGGGCAGTAAAAAATTATGTACATCAGTGTTGCTTGAACTAACGTTGAAAGCCTAATTGATTAATTGGCGCAACAGGAAGATAGTATATACCCTTGCTAGTAAGCTAGTGTTGCAAAATCTGTGTAGCACCATTTGCCAAAGAGTGACCAAAGGGGAGAAAAAAAGTTGCTGATGTATTTTAAATAAATTGGTATGTATATAAGATAATATTTAATTTTTGCTCTCTCCGATTAGTGTGTCTACTGTAATTTTTTTATACAGTTATTAGTAAGGAGTCTGTCATCTTATTTTGACTATGTTTATTGTCTATTCACTCACTATAATAACCTTTGAAGACTTAATATCAGAGGCATTATGTACATTACCATAACCTTTTGTATTCAATTAGAATTTTCTAACGTGTTGATGAAAATATGGAAACTTTTTCATAAGTAGTCTTGCTTTAGAATTCCATTAAGTATAAAGATTTTTTATTTTTATTTAGTCGAACTCAGTGGTCTTGGGGTAAAGAGTTTGGCTTAAATCCCGATATTATTGGATTCAAACTCTGTCGAGGTCGACGGATTTTCGTTGAGCAGTAAAAATCCAGAGCACAACTTTTTTCAGAGGGGAAGTAAAGCCGTTGATCCCATATCAGTTGGGACATGTAAAAGAACCCTGGAAGGTAAGGTTTTAAGCTAAGAGAGATTGAGCACAATTTGGAAAAAATTGTTTAAAACAAATTACTATTATTATTATTATTTTTAATCGTTTAAAAATGAGGTGGCCCAATGGCTAGATAATTTTATAATAAAGGAAATTGATAAAACTAAAGAAAAAGGAAAAATAAATTACTAAGAATAAATTTGATGAAGAAATCCCACCTAGGGAAGGAGGAAAAATGTGGAAAGAATCCAATACACAAAGGTGACATCTTCTTCGTTTCTTCTGTCTTCTATAGTACAAGTAGTCACACACACATTTTAACACAAATAAAATAATATTTTAGCATGGTTGCCTTAATAATATAATATTTGTACTCTCTTTTTCTTTGTGTTTGATAAATAATATTTGTACTCTCTTCTTCTTTGTGTTTGCTAAATAATATTTGTACTCTCTTCTTCTTTGTGTTTGCTAAATAATATTTGTACTCTCTTCTTCTTTGTGTTTGATAAAGGCAACAATGCTGAAATATTATTTTATTTGTGTTAAAATGTGTGTGTGACTACTTGTACTATAGAAGACAGAAGAAAGGAAGAAGATGTCACCTTTGTGCATTGGACTCTTGCCACATTTTTCTTTTTTCCCTAGGTGGGCTTTCTTCATCAAATTTATTCTTAGTAGTTTATTTTCCCCTTTTCTTTAGTTTTATTAATTTCCTTTATTATATTATTTTTAATCATAAGTTTACAAATATGTTCTTAGAGATTTTAGGCATATTTAGATAACATTATTTCAATAGTTTATTTTTTATTTTTGATAAGACAAAGCAGTTTAAAAAAAATCAAGTTAATGTGATCTCTCCTAACCAAGAAGATAGGATTGCACACATGGGTAGGAGAAATTACTCATAAGTAGGAGAGATGTCTTTTCCTTTGAAAACAAATATAAATTACTTATTTTGATAAAAAAAAGAATTAAAAATTGTTATCATAAAGTATATTAAAAAATGTATGATTACAAAAAATTAATAGTAGATCTAATGATAATAATAACAATATAAATGATTTTACTATTGGATACCATTATAATACAAATTATTTATACTTGTTTATTCTCTTCTGCTGGAGTTCATTTCAACCACAATCATTACACTGCTGTTCATAAATAGAACTGATTTCATGAAGCCATCTACTGCATCAGAGTGAGTCCGATTTAAGTCACAATGGAGTAAAGTTCTAAACATATGGAGCATTCGTCAACGCGGGTTTTCCTGACATTGTTTGAAGTTTCATTTAATTGCTTTATTCACCAGATGAGGACCATGGTGTGAACACTATGTATTAGAAAAACAGCTAAAAAAAACCCATAGCAACTATATGTTTCAATTTATGCTATAATATTCCTTAAGTTACATAAATTTCAAATCAATACAGTCGATAAGCTGAAAACAACAAAGAGCTTACTTCATTTTTGTTTCATTTTGTAATTAATTGAGGGAAAATGCTTATTTTAATATCTCCTGTTATTGAAACAAATGAAAATGTGGCGCAAACTCTTCTCACTGGCAATTGCGCAAACTATCCTCGCTTGATAAGAAAGATTGTGCAGCCACATGATTGCCATGAAAAATTACACAGAAGCTAAAAACCGTGTTAAGCATTAGTCTAAACAAATTATTTAGAGGAAAAACATTTCTTATGAAAATATAAAAAAAAAAACCTGAAAAAACAAGCACAAAACAAGCAAAAATAGAAATAAAACACAGATAAATGCTTTGATTGACATATAAATTCAACTGAAGCCTCTATGAGTCATGTGTTTACTGCTTCTCACACAGCTGCATGCACATCTTTACTCTTCTACCTGAATTTAGACGGGGGCGGACTCTGCCACCGTGCAATAAGCTAGCTTTACCTGATATGAAAATACCTTTCCTGGCAAAAGTGGTAGGCCCTTTTGCTCTCGCTCATAGAAATTCTAATGTATTGATATAAACAAGTCAGTTTAGAAAGTGCAGGTTAACTACCTCAAATAAATAAATATTTTTGATTAGTTTTTAAAGCTCCAAATTTGTGTTGTGGAAATTAGTGTGTGAACTAAATGAAATTTTATAACATTAATAATCAACATAACTAGATGGTAAATGAAGATTCTCTATAATATTTCTTCATCTATAAGATTTAAAAATGCTAATTATCCTTAATTATCTATAGCTTGAATGAATCTAAACTTACTGCTCATTTTGATAACAGTTGAAACTTATTTTTCACTAATATCGGTAATATATATTTTTTGTTATGATTACTATAATTTAATTTCACTAACAAGCTCGGGTTTATTAAGTTAAACATTATTTATACCAGAACCTTTTTGTAAGAAGATCCACAAAAACATAATATATTTCTAGATTAAGAGTTCCAATCCCAGTACTGGCAACAATATGTAGTCATTTTAGTTTTTTTTTCTCCGTAAAATTATCTACCAATTCATGGGTATATTTTATGAATTATTTTCATATGTTTTAATGTGTTGAACTTGTGTTTAGACTTATAGCCGCAGACAGAACATGGAAATGTAGGCGTTTTACCACACTCATAGTGTTCATGACGCCATCTTGAACATTGTTGTCGATATTGTTTGCCACAAGTGCGACATGGAAACCCCTTGGGTTCTTCACTCATATTGGATGAATCTAGATATATCATGTTGAGCTCAGAGTATTGTAATGAGTATTCACTCTCATCTGAAACAAGAAAACGGTGTTAATTTGAAAGAATATATATTACTAAAATAAATTCAACCTCTCTATATCGACTAATAATTTATTTTAAAAAAAGAACAAAAAAGAAGATATAATTTAGTCTACCTTTATGTTGTTTTTGAATATGCTCAATTATTTCTATATTTGGATACAATGTACTAGCTAACTTATCTGTAGTTCAGTGTTTCTATGACATTGTTGAAGAATAAATAAGACATTATTTTGTAAAGTAGTGTATGCTTAACCCCTAAGCACTGACATATGGTTTTGTATCATTACTACTGATATAGGTTTCAGAGACTTCTATAGATGAAATAGGGTAAAAAATATACAAAAATTTACTTTTTTCACAATGTATTATTATTATTGTTTTAAACTGAATACAAAAGGATATGAAAACATAAAATTACAAAACAAATAACATTCTAAGTAATATTTAAGTAACATTTTGCAACACTATCTGTCTCAGGCACTTTATTATTTCTTAAACCTAAAGAAGAAGAAAAAGCTAACAAAAGACTTTAAAATCAACAAAACTATAATCTTCTATAACATATCTATGTAATTTAGTCTCATTTAAAGTTTCTTGAGATCATATAAATAAATCATCATATATTCATATTCATTGCCTAATTTCTGGTTTATACAATTTACGCATATTGGTTTGGAGCACTGCAAACAGATTAAATGTTTGCGAGAAACACATAAATATTGTGTCTTCCTCTTTTATTTGTAATCGTACATGCTGCAGTATTTCTTTTAAGCAATTTTTCAGATTTCAGGTTCACATTTTGAGCCGGTCAAGGCTTGTTCAAGATTTTCGAAATTTTGTTCTTGATGTGATCTGGGACATTAGGATTTCAAAATATATTTTCCAAGTGCTCATAGAACCCTTTTGCCATATCCTTTTTAAATTCAGAGCGTTTGGATGACAGTCCTGAAAGCATGTATGCGTTAGCTGAAGCTATATCCAACATTTGATAAAATATGGTACAAGGCCATCAACGTGATCTCTTTTGGCAAGTCACCTTTGAACATTTTTCATTGAGAGCATCAACACCTCCTTTAGTTGTATTGTAAAATGAATTTATTTCTGGTAAACCATTCCAGGTGTACCAGCATCATACTCCAGGTCTTCGGATTGTTCTGGAACAGTTTCCAGTTCAGTGTCAGACAAATTGCATTCCGAATCAGAATCTGACTGTGCGGTCTCTATTACGAAATGTTCATCATTATCTGATTCACCACTAAAATCACCATCATCTTCTTTTTGAAGCCACCCTTCTAATGTTGAAGCAATTGCAGTGTCTGTCAATCTTATTGCACGTGGTCACAGTGAGCGGGAAGAACCCAATTGTTAAGAATACATTCTAAAAACAAAATACAATTGTCAAAAATATCACATATCCACTGATATACGTCTGTCAAACCTATATAAAAATTTCAAACAATGATAAATACCTTGATAAGCACGCGAAGAGGCCTCTCCCTTTGTCAATCCACGGCGCACTAACTAACTTGAAGGTACCTAGGCGTACAATGCATTCGAGCACACCAGAGCGAGATAGCACCAGTTTGTTTTTGTTATGAGAGTCTACTAGACCTATCAGTGCTTAAGGGATAACCGAATGTTTGATAACATAAGAATGTTAAAAAGTAGGTTAACAGAAGAATATCCAAATTGATTAAGTTTAAGATGAATTACCATCAATATTACCATTCATGTATAATAATTCATTTGAAACATTAATAATATATTATTGTTTGCAATATATGAACCTAGGACTTTAAGGATTGTGTACTGCTGTACTATCCAGGCTTGTATTGGGTTTTAAGCACCATTAATGGTATTTTCAGGATCGTTAACTTTTTTTCTTTCTATTTATTTGTGGTACTTAACATACACTTTCTGAACTGAGTGATTATATCAGCACACAAGAATTTCTATGTACGACATTAAAAGGGTCTACCAACTTTGCCAGGAAAGGTATTCTCACATAGGCCTACCTTTCAGGTTTTCTTTACCACAATTGACGTGGTAGTGATGACTTTATTTCCACTCTGAAGGAAGGTGTGCTACAGATTTTTATCGCTCAAGAAAAATGAGTCAACAATGGCTGGGTTTGAGCCCAGGAACATCGGGTCCTGAGGCAAGCTCTTTACTCCAAGACCACCGAGGTAAACAATTGTGAAATAAAGTGGCTCAAAGATTCAAAGGGTGTTATGGTCTTTTTTTGAACTTTGGATAGTTCTGAAGCTATTTAGAGGGTGTTTTAATCTTATCGTAAATAGAGTAGAGGAATCAATTTTTTAAAATAATGATATAATATGCTATCATAGTTTAAATTACTTTTAACCAGATATGTTTACTTATATTTGTATATACAGTACACAGTAAGTAATAATGTTATGAGTTGTAGTACTGTAGTCATTTTATATGAGTTAAAAACCAAAGTAAAACAATATACAAAACTAATATGTGTATATTCCAAGGTTAAATCAAAAGAATTAAATAATAGTGAGAAAAACAATTTACATTGATAATTTTATTTATAGATATGAATAAATATTTTTTAGTTTATAAAATAATAACAATTTTAGTCAAGGCCAAGGCAGGGGGCAGTAATAGTTGAAAATCTTTGGCTCTCTACATATTTTTAAGCAACCACGAACTTATCCCTTGTGTCTGAGGTCACAATTCTCCTCTGCAGCGTTTCACTCACATAATTCCCTCATGTATCTTTTAACATAAAATTGTGTTTCTATGTTAAACTAAAACACAAATCTTAAAAATGCTATGTAAGTGAATACAAAAATAGTAATTATTTACCATGGAATAATTATCTTTGCTTTTTAGTTTATAGTTAAAAGTTAAACATAAAAACATTTTTGTTTTTGCTAGGATTAATAAAAGTTTATATTGTTGGCAAGTAAAGAATAAAGTATCATTAAAAATGTGTTTCTAAATTGTATAGTGACAAAATAAATTTTAGCAATATTCAACACTCTCACCTTAAAATGTGATACTGTTTAGTGCCAGTACAAAATGATCTTTTGTAACAAATACTGGCCTACTGTTAAAACAAATAATAACTCATCACTGTCATCATAATCAACCATTTAGAGTCTGTGGCCTGGCCAGCTTAGTAAAATGCCTCCACATTCCTCTATCCTTACACCATTCTTCTTCCTTTAATTTTTTTCAATTTTTCTCCTCTCAATTTTTGTTTTCTGCTCCTCCCATCTTTTCTCGGCCTCTCTTGTATTATTTTTCCTACATACTTTATCTCCATAATTATTTTTGGTATTCCCTCCTTTTCCATCCTTATTAAATGGCCATACCCACTCAGCCTTGTCCTCTATTATCTCATTTACTACTTGTACTCCAACTCTTGCCCGGATATCTTCATTCCTTATACAGTTTCTCGTTGTGACGCAGACATGTTCCTCACAATCTTCATTCCCATGGCCCCGAATTTCCTAGCATCTCTTAAATTCAATGTCCATATATCTGCTGCATATGTAACTCGGGTGCAAAGTACGCCCAGTACAACACTTCCGTACACTTTAAGGGAATTTCTTTTCTGTATAGCAGGTCTTTTACACATCTATAGAACCACTTACCCTGTTGCTCTCTTGTTAATACATGCTTTCTACTCCTTACCTTTTTCCCAATCACACTTACAAGATATTTTACACTCTGTACCTATCTCAGCTCTACTCCATCTAACTTTATAACTTTACTAAACCTTATCCTATCCCTTGTTATTACCATTACTCCACACTTCATCAGGCTAAATTTCATTCTGCACTCTTTCACTTTTTCATTCCATTTCTCTGGCTGTTAATATATTCCTCTTCCTTCTCCCCCATACCATCAAGTTCTGAGAAAACATCATGGCTTTCATCCTTTCCTTCCCAAGTTTACAAGCCATTTTATTCCTGACCATTTCCATTACCATTATAAATAGTATAGGTGAGATGGTACTCCCTTGCCTCACTCCAATTTTTATTTGGAACCACTCTGTCCACCGCTTCTCCATCTTAACACCACTCCTGTTATCCTCATACCTACTCTTTACTTTCATTACCACCCCTATTTCCACTCCAGCATCTTTCACTACTTTATATAAATTATTTCTATCCACACTATAATATGCCTTTTCCATATCCGTAAATACCATTACCAAGTATTTCCCAAATTCAAACCTTCCCTCCATCAGCTGTCGTATAGGAAAGATCATGTTGATGGTAAACTCTATTCCCTAAATCTGTGTTGTGACTCTCTCCACCTTTCTTTCATTTTATTTCTTATTCTCTTTTTCAGTATCTTCTCATATAGATATGTAGAGTGGCCTATCAGCATAATTTCCCTGTAATTCATACACCCCCTACCGTCTCCATTCTTGAAAATTGGTGCTATAACTCCCTTCTTCCAGTACCTTGATCTACTTCCACATTACTCTCATCCATCTATATAACCTTTTATTCCTGCTTCTCTTGTAGCGCTTATCATAACTACGGTCAGTTCGTTCACACCCAGTGTTTTTGCTTGTTTCATCCTCTTTAATGCATCCTAAACCTATTTATATGTGGGACCGCTTGCCTCCTCTTTTGCTTTTTCTTCATGCTCCTCTGTTTTAATCTCATCCATTTCCTTTTCTGAGTAAGACATCTTCTCTAAATATCGCATCCAAAGTTCCTTTTCTTCTTCTTGTCTAACGTCTTCCTTGTCATTTCTCTCTCCTTCCCTTTATTACCTGGCTATATAACACCTTTTAACTTACTTCCACATAGCTTTCATGCATTTCTGTCCATTTTTGCATTCAATCTTCCCTGGCTTCCCGTACCCCTCACTTCACTCTTTTCTTCTTCTGTCCCTATATTCCAACTGTAAATAGAAGAGCTGATCATTAAATATGTTTGTATATGTTTAATTGCTATTTGAGGGTATGTGTCAATTTTCTTGCAATAGTTCACAACTCTTTCGTAAAGACTATGCAAAAGCAGTAGTTAAGCTGCTCACTATATTTGCTTATACATATGTTAATGTTTAGTATTTTATTTATATTTTATGGGTTAGTAAGATTGTATTTGCAATATTGCTGATGGTTTTATAAAAAAAAGGTTAGTTTAAAAAGATTTGTAAATATTTTAATTTGCAATACTATGCATAAGTTAGAGCAAATGGCTTAGTAAGATTGCTCTTGAAATATTGTTGTATATAAAAACAAAATATTTGTTTGTAAACATTTTATTGTTAAATGGGCTAACTATTCAACAAAATGGCAAGTGTGACCTAGTTGATAAATTAAGTCATAGAAATCATGCTGAGATTTTATTTTTCAAATTTTTAAGAAATCCATTTAGTTTGAACAAATTTTTATAGATTAATTGTTTAAATAACTCCTTAGTGTTTATATTTAGGGAGATTACCTAAATATCTAACCAAACCACATGATAAATAACATTTCCATTATGTAAATTGATTAAAATTTTTTAACAATGATATTATTTTTCAAATTGATCCGCTACTGATTCAAAAAAGGTTTTTTTTTGTTTAATTTAATTTCAAGTAAATAAGCATAGTATCACAAGTTGCCAATTATGTAAATAGCTTTTATATTTAGGCTCAAGTGTTTTTTTACAACTTTCCCATTTGTTTATTTTACAAAATAAAACAATTCGCTAAAAATAATATGATTTTAATAATATGCTGGATGCTTGCTTGACAGTAATAAAATAAAATGGTTAATTAAAATTCTCAAATCAACATACAGATGTGTGTTTGTAACCATGTTTTTAAGTAATTTTGAGCTGTTTCATTTTTGTAAATATTTGGCTCATAAAAAATACTAAAACAGAATTTTAAGAATAAAAACTAAATCCACCACATCAGTAGTTACATGTTCTATGTTTTCATTCTTACAATAGAATGAGCTTCAGATAACAGATTGGTCAGGGTTCAACTTCAGGTTGAGTGTACTTTTGGTGGTTTTTCCTAAATGGTTTTTCACTTCCCCTCCATCCAAAAGTGGGTACACTTCCTCTAAATTCAAACTTTTTCATCCCTATTACATAAGCGTAATTATTATATGTGTGTGGAAAACAAACTGTTAGTAAGATGAGATGCTAAAAAATAAAAAAAAATTAGTGCTGATATTTTGTTTTATAATATCCATTAAAAATCTTGTTACAAATTTTCTTTGTTTATAGTAAACAGCTGTACAGTACAGTAACAGCTGTATAAAGATGGTATATATTTTGGGGGGTTAAATATTAGTTTGATACCTTTTCTGAAAACATATTTTTCATTTCATTATTTCATTTATAGATAGATACATTTTAATTTTAATTGTGGTAGGATTTTATTTTACTAATAACATAAAAAGGGTAGTATATTTGATTTAATGCTAAGATTTAAAAGCATTAATAGTTAATTTAATGAAAATTACAATTAAATAATAATACACCAGCCAATACAAAATAATTATAAAGCTTCATAAGTATAATAACTAATATTAAGAAATATTTATTAAATCAAAAGCTAATACTAGGGTTTCATAATAAACTATAGAAATACAAGCAAGGTAACAAAAATAAACATTTCAGTTAGCAGCATCGATTGTCACAAAATGTTTTTTGTGTGACAAGGTTGTGACTTAGGTTATTGCCAGGGCAAGTAAGGCTTGTCAGGACCACACTAGATAACTGTTCTCTACTCTTAAATATCCACTTGACCAACCACACACAAAATAATATAACGAACAACTTTATGTTTATTGGCTTTAAAGATCACTTTATCTATTGAATGAGGAGTAACAGTTTACTTGTAGAGAGACTCTTGTCAAGCTTCAATCGCCTTGGCAACGACCCACAAGCCACCTCTGAAAGTATGACACCAATCAGCAAGATGCTCACTAACTTTAGTGATGCAACTTTCCTTGCTCTAATTTATTTGAATAAAATAACCTTTAATTCAGTAAGCTAGTCAAGCTTGCCGGCACAATTTCAATTTGAGCTATATTTTAATCATCTTTTTGGATAAAAAATGAACAATACAATATGAAAAGTTGTTTAAGAAGCTTCTCATATATATTTAATTACTGTATAAAGCCATATTAAATGTTATCGTTAATATAACTTGTTTGACTCACTTTTATTAAAAAATTTAATGTCAATAACTGAATAACTCTTATTTAAAAAAAAGTTGAAAGAGTTTCACAAATTTCTTTGAAAGTTATGTGTATATCTATAGTAATTGTTTTTCTTTTTATTGATTAAAATAGTAACTTATATTCTTTTTCTCTTGCAAAAACAAAACTATAGTTTTACAAATAACAATAGTGATAATTTAAAAACAAATTTATTTAAGTACTACCATCTAAAGTATTGTATATGATATTTAAAAATTAAAATAAATAAATCCTAAAGTAGTTATATAAATGTTTTAATTTTTGTTTATAAAAGAAAATTAGAGAGTTAAAATTTATTTGGAAAAATTTGAAATATATGAATGACTTGAAAAATAAATATTTAAACTATAATAATAATTGTTGGTAGATACATCAGTTCTTAGGTGTGCTTGGTAATTATTCATTTAAATTACTATATAGAATTAACCACTCCCTAATATGGGACGAAAAGACATTTACAGTTACAAGTGTTGAATATTTAATTTAGACTTAATTTGTTTGAAGCAGCTTTTTAGTTAAGAATGGTTTGCTTTTTAAGGTCCTATTACCTTTCCATGTTTTGATGAAGAATGACAATATGTTTTGTAAAATACATTCTTAAAGTCAAATTTAAGCATAAACAAACATAAACCCCACCAACCAACGTAACGTTCAATGATGGTGTGAAATTAAAACACATTTCAGAATCATATTGACGTATTTTTGTATAAAAAATAATAAAATAACGGTTCATAATTCTATTTACAAATCATAGACCTATAAATAACTATTTTATAATTATTTTAGTAAAAATTTATATATCAGATCAAATTTTCTGAAGTTTTTTCAATGTTTCCCTGCAACTCAAAGCTACCATAATGAATGTTTACTGAGACATAAGCTGGTAAATCCACATAAACTAGGGATCTTAGAGTATTCAGATTTTCGAGCCGAGCCTGAAAAAACTACTTGAGCTCAGGATCGAGATATTAATAGGCTCACAGTTCCAAGCTTCTTGAAGTGATTGTTGAATGGAGGAGAGTATGAATAGGAGATAAAGAAGAACTAGAAAAGGCATCCCGCTGTAGTTGTATTAGAACACAAATAAGCCTAATGAAAGACAGTATAAAGTACAGGGTAATGTAAAAGTGTGCTACGTAAATCTTAAAAATCATTATATTTGTACTCTGGACGATATTGAATTATATCAAAATTAATGTTTCTGTTGTTATTACAGTAAATTTAAAAATTAATTCTATAATTTACTATTGCTTGATTTTTTAATTATTAAAAAACAAGTTTAAAACATAATTATTTTAAATCTCTTCCTATTTTTTCATTCAAAAAATTAAAACAATATTAATACAAATTTGTTTTCTATTAACATATTTAGGTAGTAATATTATATATTTATTCAATCTAAGCTAGAGATTGACTTGATACTCAGGAGCTTTATGAAATGCGTGCTTGAGATCGACTCGAATCAAGAGCTTATGTGCGTAGAACTCTAAAAACAAAATAATAAAATAAGAGTGTAAGTAGTTTTAAATCATTACACTTTTATCTTAAATGCCTATATAATCATAGTAAAATAAATATTTTTGTATCTTTAATATCTTCCAGCAACTATATTTCTAACATTTTTAAGAATATATTATTATATGGACTGATAATCTGTCGATGTTTTAAGTAATTAATTGGAGTTGTTATGGGAAGTAACAACGAAATACAACCTAATAAACTCCAAATGCAATTGATCCTAGCATGATGCTAGTTTTCAATCAGTGTGAATGTTTAGTGGACAGGCCTTAGTTAAATAATATGTAAGTATAAATATATTCTGTAAATGATGTAAGCACAAATATAAACTTTCAATATACATGAAAATAAGGTAAAGAAGTTTGAAATGTGATCTTTGAAATTTCATGACATTGCTTTATCCCTAATTCACCCTGGGTCATGATATAGATTATTCTTCAACCTCTTTAACTATTGCCAGGATAAAACCAATATTTTTATTTTATGTGATTACAAAACAAATATATAAAATTACCTTTTACCCTGAAAGCAAAGAACCACTTCAAGTCATAACTAATATACAGCCAACATCTTCTCGCATTGCACAGCAAGCGAGAAGTATTATAGACACAAGATGAACTTGTATAGCTCAGCGACCAAAGCCACCGCATATAAGGGGTCATTCATAAACCACATAACGCTTTTTGGAGGAGGAGGAATGAGGCAGTAATATGGGAGGAGGGTAGGTACATCAGAGTGGTACATAAGACAGATCTTATATTTTTTAATGTTGTAAAAAATAATCATCTTTTCATCGATAATAAACCGACTTATAGATAATTTCCGGCCGAACCATTCCCTTATGTGTGTTTAGCACAGCGATTTATGTAGGTCTAGCAGCCATTTTTCTTCTTATATACTCTTGTCTGACATATACTTTTGCTACTTACTTATTTTATCATTTATTTATATATTCATGGTCATTGTATGGCATTGAACTAGTAGCCCCATCTATTATCTTCAATATTAAGTATTCATACTGGCTAAAAGTACAGTGGTTCATTGATAGATGGCATTACAATAAAGTATTGCTATGAAACGTTGATTTGCGCCCAAGCCAGGGAAAGATCGGGATAACAAAGACATTGTTCAATATCCGTGCCAGGAAATGGGTAAAGAGTAGTATTAATGCTTAGTTTCGCTTTTAGTGTCACAAAAGCTTCCTCATGAAATAATTAAATTTACTCTTGATTTTATGAGTTAGTAGTACACATTTGGAGGAAGGGAGGAGGGAACAGTTGTCAGGCTAAATATCTATATGGTATTCCATAGGGGGGTGAAAAAAAAAAGCAAGAAACAGTGTTAAGTGGTTTATGGATGACCCTTAAATATGAAGCTCATGTCCAAACTAAATTTTTTCAGCACATATAATATTTGTGCTCAGACCACTGTTTGGACCAAACAAATAGTTATATTTAATGTGATAATTTATATACATCACTTAGCAAACATTATTTTTATAATATAAAAATAGTTAAATATGATATGTTTAAACTACTTATAACAACATTATAACAACAATAATAATAATCTAACGAATGAACCCAGTTAGAACAAATCTGTGACATCTCAAGTAGGCTAAATAACACCATACAAATTATTTCAGGACAGATTGAACATTTTTAACATGAATATTTTTAATGTGTTTAGAAACACCAGATATATATTTTGATTTAAAAGCACAAAATGGACATTGAAAATTGGCTACTTTGCCACATTCAAAGCGTTCATGCCGCCAGCGAGACTGTCTCTGTCGATACTGCTTCCCGCACTTTGAGCAAGGGTACCGATATGGTGGACTTGATACATTTTCCTGCTCTTCATATGATGATCTCACATACTGAGTGACACAAGGTAGCGCTGAAATATAAACAAAGCATTGAAAGTAAATCCATTCAGGATGAAAACTTGTTTAGAAATGTTCAACTCAATTAATAACAAGTGATACAACTATTGGAGTAACAACTAATTATTTTAGGATATTATCGACACATATCTTGTCTTGAAAGTAAATTAAATACCATTAACATAATGTTTACTATTATAGATTATTGTAGTTAATAGTCAGTAAATTTATATTTTCATCTACCGTATTTCTTTAATTCTAAGACACATTTTTTCACCTTTGAACATCTCTAAAAATGGGGTGCGTCTTAGAATCGATGGCGTCTTAGAATCACAGTTATTTTTCAACAAATGCTCTTAATGGCTCAGAAGACAATATACTATGGGATAGTGAAGATAAAGATGAATCCGAAGAATCAGAATGATACTGATTCAGAAGGGAGTGATACAAAATATATTAATGCTGTTAGTAAATTTAGTAAAATTAAGGTGCATCTTACAATCGATGGCGTCTTAGGATCAAAGAAATACGGTATTATAGGTGTGCAGAAGATCAGAGGACTAAGGAAGAGAAATAACAGAGAGCAAATGCTAATCGAATTCTGCCAGCTGAATGATCTGGTAGGGACAATCGCATGGTTAAAGAAATGGAAGACAAAAATGTACACATGGAAGAGCCCAGGATACATCAGCAGGTACCAACTAAACTATATCCTTGTCAAACAGCGATTCAAGAATTAAAAAACAGGATGTAAAGATATTGCCACAAGCCAATATTGATTCAGACCACAACCTTCTAGTGGAATCTATTGAAACATGACTAAAGAGAATAAGGAAGATTAGCAATAAAAAACCAAGGTGGGACTTTAAAACATTAACAAGCGATAGTGATATTGTTAGAAACTCAATAGAATAATGGTCAATGGAGGTGACAAAAGGAAGTATAAGTGCAAAAAAGTAAGTGGGATAGTGTTAAGAATTTTTTTTAAAGGTGCTGAATGACAATGTTGGAAAAGTGAAGCGGACTGTATGAAAGCCCTGGGTAACAACAGAAACGCTTCAGAAAATAGAAGAGAGAAGGATATGAAAAAAGTCAACAAAGAAGAATATATGAGGCTAGGCAGTGAGTTAAGGAGAGAAAGGGACAAAGAAAGGAAATGCTATATAAAAAATACATGCTATGAAAATATCTAACTGCAAAGAAAAGGAAGGCATGACCTCATGTACCAGAAAGCAAAGGAACTGGGAGTGGATAAAAACAAAAGTGTTCGAACAATAGGAATAGAAGAGCCCAAATGTTAGATGGTGATGGATCATAAATACATGCTTAGGATTTGGAGAAGATATATAGAAAAAATATAAGGCAGGTAAAATCGAACAGGGAACCCGGAGATTGTAACAAAAGACGAGAAAGAAGAAGACAAAAAAAGAACCAGGATTTTAAAAGTGGAGAGAGCCATAAAGGACATGCGAAGAAGGAAAGCTGATGGAGATGACAACATACCAGCTGACCTGTTAAGGAATTGGGAAACA
Source organism: Timema poppense (assembly GCA_902141375.1). NCBI lineage: Eukaryota > Metazoa > Arthropoda > Insecta > Phasmatodea > Timematidae > Timema > Timema poppense. The sequence goes on from CABFOV010000339.1 coordinate 198,907, forward strand.
AATGATTAATGGATCTAAAAAAACTTATAAATAAGATCAACAAAGAAGGAGAATGACTGAAAGACTTTCTAGACATAACCATGGTGACTCTAAAAAAATAATGACAAGAAATGCAATGATCACAAGAGCATCAGCCTCATTTCTTACTTGGGGAAGATTGTGGCAAGACTATTCAACACGTGACTGGAACAGAAAATTGAAAGTGTGATGGAAGAAGACCAATTTGGATTCAGAAAAGTAAAAGAAATCAGACCTATCATTGGGATGCTGAGATTAATTTCAGAGAATGCTGGAATTCAAGGAAGAAGTTTAAATTGGTTTCATCGACTGGCAAAACCCTTTCTATAGAATGAAGGTGAGGCTGAATGATGGAGAGAACAACAGTGTATAGATAGAGATAGGAATAGAAATGAGGCAGGGATGCTGTTTGTCACCCAGTTTGTTCAACTTATATGGAGAGTGGCTGGTTAGAGAAGCCCTGGATCGACGTGGAATTTTCAGGATAGGACGACGTGTCATCAATACCGTAAAATACACAGTTGATCTAACATTGCCGGCCACAAATGAAAAAGAGTTGCAGGAAATGATGAAACAGTTTTTGGAAACAGGTAAAAGATATGGCATGGAGATAAACATTGAAAAGTCAAAAGTGATGGGGATTTCAAAAAATGAAATACCGTTGAAAATTGGAAACGTGGTGTTGGATGTAAAGCATATAGCTGTCCAAGTTCCTAGGAAATCTGCTGACAAAGGACGCCCTCTACACCAAGGAAATTAGTTCTAGCATCACCATGGCCAAGAAAGCTTTCAACAAGAAGAGGTTACTGCTGATCAGCTACTTGAGTTTGGGACTGAAACTGATGGAATGCTACATTTGGAGCATCGCGCTGTGTTGTATCAAGAAGAATCTTTGATTCCCGGGAAGATTAAAAAAATGCTTGGAGATCTTTGAAATGTGGCACTGGAGAAGACTTGAGAATATCAGGTGGACAGACAGGGCAACAAATGAACAAGTCCTAAGAACAGTGGGTGAGAAGAGAACCATTTTGGATGGGATTCTTCAAAACAAAGCAAACTGGATTGGGCATATTCTTAGAAAGAGCTGTCTTCTGTACGAAGTCATATAAGAAGATGTTGAGGGAAAGAGGAGCTTAGGAAGAAGAAGGTTTCAAATAGTGAATGACTTGAAGGAAATAGAAAATTTCTGGGAGCTGAAGGAGGAGGAAGACAACAATGGCCTAAGTTCACTGACAAAAGAAATGAACCTGTCGTAAGAAAAAAAATTAATAATAATAATAATGATGATAATGATAATAATGATATTAATAATAATAATAGAAGGTTAAACATGTTACATCATATATTTAAATTTTTGCTATCTTTGTAAGGAAATATGTATTTTAACATGTTATTTTAAAGTGTTAAATATGAAAGAGATTGAGAAACACTTTTTAATGATGAAATTATGGTATATTTTACGTTTGAGTTAGTTACCAATCCATTGCTGTTAATAACATTAAAGCCTAGATTATGAAAATAGTTATAATGTATTTTATATATAATCTATACTGTACTAGGTTAAAGAAGACGAGAATATAACATTTACTTAAGCAAAGTATACATTAAACTATTTGGGATAAATTTGTCCAAAGCGGTTGAAAAACATAAATTATAATTGTAGGACCAGTATATAATATTGTGTGTATAATGTAACACCAACAGTTCATTCCTTAGTGGCATTATCAACTTATCATACAAATCTAAATGGCCTCAATTCTTGCCGTGCCTTAACGTAAAGCTTTAAAGTATTTAATATTATGTTTGGTCATGGGTAACTAGGCATACTACCAATAAGTAACTTTAGTATTAGACATTATACTATAACAGTAAAACCAAACGTTTATAACAAGGAGAGAGACTATCACACCTCTACAGTCTTGGACTGTTACAACCACAGTAAACTCGAAGAGTGGCTATCACACCTCTACACTCTTAGACTGTTACAACCACAGTGAACATCTAGTGAGGCTATCACACCTCTACACTCTTGGACTGTTACAACCACAGTGAACATCCAGTGAGGCTATCACACCTCTACACTCTTGGACTGTTACAACCACAGTGAACATCCAGTGAGGCTATCACACCTCTACACTCTTGGACTGTTACAACCACAGTGAACATCCAGTGAGGCTATCACACCTCTACACTCTTGGACTGTTACAACCACAGTGAACATCTAGTGAGGCTATCACACCTCTACACTCTTGGACTGTTACAACCACAGTGAACTCGCAGAGTGGCTATCACACCTCTACACTCTTAGACTGTTACAACCACAGTGAACATCTAGTGAGGCTATCACACCTCTACTCTCTTGGACTGTTACAACCACAGTGAACATCTAGTGAGGCTATCACACCTCTACACTCTTGGACTGTTACAACCACAGTGAACATCCAGTGAGGCTATCACACCTCTACACTCTTGGACTGTTACAACCACAGTGAACATCCAGTGAGGCTATCACACCTCTACACTCTTGGACTGTTACAACCACAGTGAACATCCAGTGAGGCTATCACACCTCTACACTCTTGGACTGTTACAACCACAGTGAACATCTAGTGAGGCTATCACACCTCTACACTCTTGGACTGTTACAACCACAGTGAACTCGCAGAGTGGCTATCACACCTCTACACTCTTAGACTGTTACAACCACAGTGAACATCTAGTGAGGCTATCACACCTCTACTCTCTTGGACTGTTACAACCACAGTGAACATCTAGTGAGGCTATCACACCTCTACACTCTTGGACTGTTACAACCACAGTGAACATCCAGAGTGGCTATCACACCTCTACACTCTTAGACTATTACAACCACAGTGAACTTGCAGAGTGGCTATAAACCACTGTATGTTTTGGCTGTTAAAGACGCAGTGTCTTTCCTAGCTCAAGTCATACGGGTGAAGTTGGCAAACAAATGGCCGTTAAGGTAAAATAAGCTAATCGGAATTTACCTGGCAGAGTTTATTTTCATAATGATCTTAAAACATTTTAGACAAGGTAATTTCAGTTTTCACTAGCTTTTTCTAATAAATAGTGATCTTCACACAATACAGAACAAGGAAGAATCCTCAAAAACAAGCTATTCCAAACTAGGTTAGGTTTTTAACTGACATATAAAACAACCACTATTTCACTGTTCACCAATTCTTAGTTTATTTGAAAGCAAAGTTTGAAGTAATCTACAAAGGGATGTAACATTTCTTATCAATTCCCTTTCTACTTGATAAAAAGTCATACTTAGTGCACAAGTGATCTAAGTACAAATCATTTGTAGAAAAAATTAGATATCTTTTTAACTGTAATATTGTTAGATGTAAATTTAAGTAAATTCATGTTTAATGTTCATTGCAACCTTTTATCTTAGGTAGCTATAAAAATTGATATTATTTTTATGGCTTTCATAATCATTTACTAACCCCTGTCGCCCCCTTTAAATTTCTTTGTTGATAATGTAGAAATTAATTTTAAAAATAACTGTTGAAATAAAACACAGTTATTATCAGGTGTTTCACTGAAATAAATACTTGTATTTTAAAATCTCATGCAACATACATTTTTAATGTGTTTATTCCTTGAATAAATAACAACTACAGAATGTGATAGAAATTCCAAAAAAACGGCAACTATTAAAATTAATTTTAAATTATAAGCTGTAAGGTATAAAACCTTAGAAAAGAAACCAACAAATATAAAACTATACTTTTACCATTTGACCAACCAAAATCAACTCCTTTTTCCCTCATTTGCTTATTAGGTTACAGCAAAGACTATTCTCGTTTTGTCTAAAGTAAATCTTATATAAGGGAAAGAATATGATTATTTTATTTTTCTCTATAATGAATATTATATTTTGAAGAAAGTACAGGAAAGGTGGATAGAAACATCTAAAAGGGAACAAACACAACATGGCTTTTACAATGAAAATAAAAACAATGGTTCACACGTGGACAAAGCGGTAATGGCTGCCTCTTAAGAAATTTGATCGTTACTGCACAATCGCCCGAACCAGGTTTAATTCTATCGGAGCTCATTAGGAGGGAGTGTGAAACATGCAACAAAACTTCCTAAATTATGAAACCAAAAACCACAAAAGGGAGACAAAGGAAATATATAAATAATGATAGGATATGTAGATAGCAACATTTAAAAGGGCCAACATAAAGGACAAATACAGAAAATGTGACAAACGATTTGAATATAATATATATATTATATATCACAAAATACAACTGGCTCATCTTCCAAATATGATACAATTACCTCATATCTTCCAAATATTACACTATCTTTTCTGTCCTTATACATGTTCCTATCTAAGTGTCCTATCATGCTTTACAAATTTCCTTTGTGTTGTTTGGTTTGTTCTTTTAGGAAGTTGCACTGTGCTTTTCACAATACCTCCCTGTGCGTATAACCCGAACGGGTAGTAAGACGCGGTACTAATAATAATAATAATAATAATAATAATACCTCCCCCCCAAGTTCCGAACTAGGTCGAAGGATCTAGTGATGAATTGCTTGAACAAAATTAACACTAAAACATCTTGAGTTAGATGATTAACTGATAGCTAGGCGCACAAAAAAATAAACCTTATCACTGTACAAAAGGATTTCTCAACAAAAATCAAATAAAACAATATTGTGTCAGGTGTCCTATTTCTAATTGTCTTCCTAATATTACTTGTTTTAGTACGTCGGTGTGTCGTATAGTTTTGGTTGAGTTTGACTTGATTCCATTTGTATGTATGTTTCTACTGGTTTCCAAGGTTCCAAAAGTGTTATCAGGGTTTCTATGAGTTTCTCTCGAAGTTCCCGGTTGCTCAAATTGGTAATTTGAATGTACAGAGTCGAGTGTGATAATTTTCCTTGAAGAACTTGTACATGGCTTGTTGTTACATTCAATGGTTCTAGTGGATTGATCGGTTTGTGGTTCTTCTGTAGCCAGGTTTCTATTTGTTCTGTGTTTAGAATCTGTTTCTGTTCTTTGTTTTTTAGTTGGAGTTTGATAACATATCGACAAGGTGGAACTTGAAATTTTGTCCCCCTTGTTGATGTCACCAAAATCCAGTCTTCTTTTGACTGTGCTTGGTCTTCCCAGGTCCAGGCGAGACTAATTTTTAATGTAAAACGGTAAACACTCTGATATTGTTGTTTGTTTTGGTGATTTGAGTTTGATTAGAAATGGTTCTGTTTTGTTGTTTGTTGTAGTGGATGTTTGGATTGGTGTTTATATGATATAGTCCAGGTAGTCTAATTCGTTAATATCTATAACAGGTGTACTCACCACTTGGTCTTCTTCTGTGATAGTTTCTTCGATGATGATCGGAGGTGGAGTAGACCACAAATCACGTTGAGCGTTTTGTGAAAATAAATCTATGCTCTCTTGACTCATAATGAAATAATTTGTTATTGTACTATTCATATATATACAATGTTAAACGGAAGTCGTCTTTTGATTATTATTATCGCTTATTGTCGGGTGACTCATAATATAATCTTATTTCCCGGAAGTATATTTCCTGTAAATATTTTAAGTATGTATTCATTAACTTATCCTCTCCTTTACTCCTGACATGTGTTTACATATTCTCCTACATCTTATTTAAAAACATTTATATTATATCCTCTCCCCTCAAAGCTATCCTCGTGAGGCCACTTCTCATATACCAGTATAGCGCTCAATGATAGCAGTTACACTGTAGCCATTAGCACTTACATTCAAAATATCTTATAGACGATTATCACAATAAACCCAAGAATTAATAAATACTATTAATACAAGAACTAATAAATAATAATAATACAAGAACTAATAAATTCTAATAATGTGTGGCAGATATAAACTCATGGTGAAATCGTGTTGCTGGAAATGCCCATACTCAAGTAAAGTGCCCCAACTGACTATTCAACGCTTCCTGGAGGAAGTTCAACACACAGACATCATGTACGATTGCCAGGCTTGAGTATAATGACGGGTTGCTTCCTTGTGTTGTTCTCAGTGGCCATCTCCTAGTGCTAGTTGTCTTTCTGCTCAATTCTAGTAAATCACCATTTCCCCTTCCCTAATATGTCAGTGCATCTTGTATAAAACCTCCACACTTTGCTTTAAATTTTGTATTCTATTGTAATGATTCGTCCAAGGACATCCTAGAGGTTAAAAGAGGACCAGTGGACTAAACCAGCAGTGATCACGATGTTCGAGGCGTCGGTATCTCTTCACCGCAGGTGAAGTAAAGTCTGTGACTGAGAGCTTAATCTAGTAATCTTTGATAGGGTCTTCGTGATATGTTTTACTATGTCCATAAGACATAGTTTTGAGTGTCAGAGTTCTGACTTGTTTTTCTATTTTAACAGGCAAACGGTGACCTGGCGGTCTAAGGGTAAGGTGTCAGACTTCTGTGCTGGTGGCCGGGGTTCAATCCTTGGTCCCAGCAAAGATTTATCTGATTACCAAACCCTTCCTTCACCTCTGACAAGACATCTTGTGAATGTGGGGAATGCCAGGCCTCCACCATGGTTCGGATTCCACGTTAAACTGTAGGTCCTTCATTTCATCACACTCACCCTACTATTACACATTAGCGTAAGTGCGTATAACCCGAACGGGTAGTAAAACGCGGTGCTAATAATAATAATAATAATAATAATAACAGGCTAACCAATTTAGCCTTGTACTGCCCAAAATTGCTGCACTTAATCATTGGTCAAGAACATATATACGGTATCCTAATATAAATGCAAGTCTATTAATGTAGAAATCATCATGTATTACATACCACGTCTTGGTTACATCATGGAACAAGACCGGTGCCATCAGAAGGGCTACCCCTTCCTTGCCGTTCTGAGAAAACTGCATTTGACCGGTCAAAGCATCAACAACAACTGAGTGCAGCGTGCGGCTTGCTCATGGTTTGGAGACTCGTTTGTTTGGGCCTACATGACAGATCCCACGTAGAGTGATCTCTTCCCCTTCTTTCCTTCCCATCATTCTTTGTGTTCAACCACTATAGAACTCCGTGGCTCGCTAGGCAAAAACACAATTACAATTATTCATCACCACCAGGATAATCGATGCTCTCTGACGTCCATACTTCCAATCTACTACACGCAACCAGCGGTCATGACGATGACGCCAAGGGACCGACTGACCCGACGAAAGTAATATGATGTCTTCATGATCTTGACTTGTTCACTTGACATGAAGTAATTTAGTATTTCACATTTTTCTGCTTGGTCCTTAAGACCAGAAGTTTAAATTGGGAGGATTCCCACACCTTAGCCCGTATGATCATTTTGTAGTCAGCGAGGCAGTTAGTTGGTAAAGGGCCAGTTAAGGTTGTTCGGGGACAAATGAAAATACCTAGTTAGGTTTATTTAACTTGTGTTGTTCGCCAGTTTTGGTGTTCAACTTGTAGGTTATTTCTGCCCATCTGGCATGGCTCGTGTTTTGGACATTATTTAATTTGTGTTGTTCGCCAGTATTGGTGTTCAACTTGTGGATCATTTATGCCCATCAGGCACGGCTTGAATTACTCTCACTTAGACGTGTTTTTGCCCTTGTGGAAGCTGGGTATCTCCTACCTTGTTGTTTACTACTCAGGTCATGCATTTAATGTTTCTGGCATAGACCAATTGGTGGTAAACCAGCCCTTGACAAAACAAGGCCTAGAACGCTGAATTGCAAATTATCCTGTACTATAAAATTGTTGTATGTTTTTTCGGTCGGCCCGTCTGTGTCTGAAGCTGACAGCCAACAGATTGGAACTTTGATAACTTAACCTGTCTGTCTGATTAGTGTATGTTTTTTTAAAATCTGTGTGACTATTTAACTTGGACAAAACTAAGAATTGTTTCTGTATATATTTGTTTGTGTTCTGAAGATGATCTTGTACTTTCTCTGCCATTTGATTCATTAAACTAATTTGTTAAAGTGCATTTATATCTTTTGCTTTCAAGTGTCTCCATTTATATTTATCAATCTTTTCTTAGCAATCGCTGTCTCTGGCGCCCCCTAGAGCAGCGATTCACTATGTCCATAAAGCATAGTTTTGAATGTAGGGTTTATGTTCTGTTTTGCTATGTCCATAAGATGTGGTTTTGAATGACAGAGTTTCTGATTTGTTTTGCTATACCCATAAGACATAGTTTTGAATGTCAGGATTTATGTTCTGTTTTGCTATGTCCATAAGACATAGTTTTGAATGTCAGAATTTCTGACCCTTTTTCTATGTCCATAAGACAAAGTTTTGAATGTCAGAGTTTCTGAACTGTTTTGATATGTACATATGACATTGTCTTACATATTTGGGCAATCATCCAATGTCCTATACTGTGTGGCCATGTTCCAGATGATCTTACCTTTTAGTTCGGAAAAGGGGGGAGATCAGGTAATCTATAGCTTTGTTCCATGACCTAAATGTGTCATCTTTATATTGTTGTACCTTTGTACAGTGATCAACTCATGGGTATGCTACAAGTCCAAAGCCATAGTATCTTTAAAGCCTAGATTCTTGGTATCTCTCCTTTAACTGTTTGCTAACTTATAGTTACAGTTCTAGGAACTTAACCTTTGTATCTTATAACTTAATATAGAGAGTTAACTCTTGTTAGCTAGCTCATTTAACTACCAACATTGTAACTCATTAAGCTAGGATTGTTTAGAATTAAGTAATGTTAACTATAATTCCTCTGATGCTTATTGTGTTAGTCTAGTAGCCACCAGGTTGGAGTGGTGTTATGTATTGTTGCTTAACCTTAAATTAATAATTGCTTTCAATTTAAACTGGCGTTGTGTTGAAGCAGACACCTTCATGTTGGAATGTTTGTTCTACTTTAACGAGTTACATTCTTTCTAATATAGACACAACCAGACTTGTCATGGTTGCTGGTCAAACCTAGGTATTTCACACCTAACACTCATAATTGGGGCAACAATGTCTTTAGAAACATATATAATTCCCATCAATAAACAATGGAATGTTTTATATATTATCTCGTAAACCATTTGTATTACTTTCTACTTGTTTAAGTTTAAATAAACTGATTTGTTAAACTTGTATATCTCTCTTAAATTTGATCCTTCCCATCCTTCATTATATATATATTTGTAACTGTATTCATCACTTCTAACTGATAAGAGAAGCGGCGATACAAACTGCGCCACCCTGCTTTGGCTTTTCAATCTAAAGGTCCTCCCAAACCTTATTTATTGATTACATGATACTTACCTTCAAGCTTAGCTACTTTTTTTTTTTCACCGTATCTTATTACCCATTCGGGTTATATGCCTTACTAAACTGAATGTGCTAAAGAAAAAATAACCACAGGACACTGTAAACTATTGTTCGTTCACGGTAGGAGTTTACCTGGAAAAGGACTTTTTTCCCTACCAGAAATCTATTATATAGTAGGATATACGGTAAGAAAAAAGACCTTTCAGAGGTAAACTCCTCCCGTGAATGAAGTATACCTTAACTCATGTAATATGAAAGTTAAACCAATAAAACATTTGTAAAGTTATTTTTTAAATAATAAAATAGTGTACTTATTAATATAGAAGCAACTTTCAATTCAGTAACAAGGTTTATTTCATAATGATGTTCATTTTTATTGTTGAGTGTATATTGCATTCCTGATCTTCTACAATATTTATCATATAAGTTAGTAGCCACTTTAAAACATTAAAACCATGTAATAAACATCAAATGCTTTATACACTATGTTTTATTATAATGTGTGTATGTATGTGTTATGCTTTATCATATATGACACATCACATAAAATAAAATAATAAAAGTATAAAACACAAGACAGTGTACCTGCTAATTTAGATTAAAAACATAAATAGTTACATATGTTGCTGTGCGACACAAAAGATCGGTCCGGTACACTTTTTAAGGTGTAATTGCAGTGCTGCTATTATACATTTCAAGTCTTTTGCAACTTGAATAGAAAGAGATGGAGAAGTTTCTCTTTCCCAGACGATATGTGAACTGACGGTTAACTGTCTCAAATAACCTCGGCAAAGCAAGTGATGATACTATTGGTTCACACAAGGTCAGGGAAAGGGAAGCTTACCCATACCTTTGTCTTATAGTTACAAAGTGTATTTCTTTAAATCATACAATTATGTTAACTAGTATATGATTGGTATTTTGTTTAATTAGTAACTTTAACCATTGGTGACTTTAATAAAGGTTGTATGAATTGTGACATTCGCTAAAACAAAGGTTTGTAAATCGAGAGCTACCTGTATTTATTTAATATTATGAATAAAGAGAAAGAACAAATCTTATGATTTTTTGAACTTTATTTAATTTTTGCTACATGAAAAAATGAGCAAATAAACTATTCATGTACACTTACCAAACATAGTCTTGTTTGGTTTGCTTATCAAGTTCTCAAATATAATATTATAAAAATATTTGTATAGCTTTGTTTGTGAATCGATATATTGCTATGAAACTTATAAATTATTAAATCAAATTGATTTTACTAGCTGGAATGATATTTCCTTATGTGCATACTAAGATTTCCTCTTTGTTTCGCTCTGTAGGTACAATAAGGACATTGTTCTCTTGGTTCTTTGCCACCACATTCCACTTGTCTGTGCCTATTTAGGGTGCTTTTCCACCGATACTGCTTTCCACACGTCGAACAAAAAAACAATTGGTTAGTACTGTCCTTTGGATGAAGCGTTGCAGAAATCAACGGAAACTTCTGCAGTCTCCACCGCAACCAACTTTGGGACAGTGAAAGAATCAACAGCTAAAAAAAAAAAGAAAAAAAAAAGAACGAATTAATAACAAAGATTTAAATAGATATTCATCGAGGTTTTGAATAACTTTATAAATTAATAGGATATAAAGATATGTAGGACCTAATGAACTGAGTAGTTATATGTTTAATTGAGTATACAGCATGTACAAATATTAAAAAAACAAACTAAAATAGAAGTGTGTGTGAATCAGTTTATATTCTCCCTACTATACATCTATATGTCCTCTCCCTCATATCTCCCCTCCCTTAAATATCCCTAACTCATCCATCACAACTCACAAACACTTTAGGTTAAAAAAATAAACTAACAAAATATAGGAGAATTAAACGAATTAAGTTCATATAACACATTATGTTAATATATTTACTACTTTGGTGTATAAAAATAGATTATTTGGTTAAAAAAACTTAATGAGTTAGGTATCTAAGGCTCTCAAAGCTTCACATTCAACACAGATGAGTTAGATGATGAAAAATAAGTGGTAAAAGAGGAAAATAAGCTTGGAAAATACAACCATATACTTAGGTGAAATTAGGAATTAATAAAACAATAATTCGGAGCTACAAATATTTTAGAAAAAGTTTCATTTTATATTGAATAAATAAACTTTCAATTCAAATGGCGAATATTAATTTTGTCACAAAATTAATAATCAATGCCTTATATTTCACTTGGTATTAATTTAAAAATATATTAATGTTGATTTATTTATTACAAAAAAATTATTAATACGCCACCTATGATCATAAATAAAAAGTTTAACTTTTTATGTTTTTGTTGATTTGTAAAATCACCTCAAATTTAAGTTCATGCATTAGTAAGGAATATTTATGAATGCAAATTATAAAATATCAAATATTAATAAAACCTGTTGGATCATTTCTGAATTAAAAAATTTAACAATTTTGCAAACAAGGTAAAGAGAACACTAGGGTGAATGTGTTCTGTAAATTATTATAAAGTACCATACTATCTATACACTAATTTTTGTTGGAAGACCAGTATAGTAAATTCAAACATATATATTTGTGACCAACATTGATAACATTTCATTATATTATTTTTGTTATTTTATAAGTATTGACAGTATCTATTAAACATGACAGCTGCAGATAGAATTACTTGATTTATAACTATATTAACATTATTTTAGTAGCATTAGTTACTACCAGACACTCTTCTTCCTACCAAATCTGGCTATATAAATAAGTTAAATTTGCTCAAATTTTTCATAGCCATTAAAAAACTTTTTGTTTGTTTGTTGCTTTTTATAGATTACACTTTAGATTTATGCATGAGTTCAAATCAAAACTGAGTTTTGATGTGATATGAATATTAAAAATACCACATATATAGAAAATTACAATCTATGCATTTAAATGGTCTGCGATTTTAAGAAATAATACATAATCAAGATGACACTTTGTTAATTTTGAACAGCAAGTGAGATATGAATAAATGCTTTGTAACCGACCAAGTATAACGTTGAAATCATTATAGACTTAATGTCCACTTAAGGAAACCTGACTTTTATGTTACTTAGCATAGTGTTCATGTAACATAGCATAGAGTTAACTTAACATATGAGTTGTCTAGAGAAGTACTGTTTGTTACATTAAGTGAATTGTACCACCTGTTGCAAGCAATGTTCACAAGCATACTTAGTATTTCATGTTTATGGTGTACCTTCTTCAATATAATTTATTTGTTTGCATCTTTTGAACACCCAAAAACATTGTGGCCTTTTCTTACATTTTATTTTGTATTCCCAGTAAGGTTTATAGGACCGTCAACAAAATGAAGTCATTAGGGCAGCTCTAGTAAGTTTAAAATGAAAGTTACAGGCTATGTTTCTTTATGTCATGCAAACAGCATATAAAGGGAATGTTAAGTTGATAACAATTATAAAACTGTTGAGACAAATGATTTGTTGTATTGATATCTGACTAAATAACATAATGAGATACACTGTAGAAGATGCGATGTGATAAAATTCAAGAGTTGGACTTGAAAATTAATAGGAAAATCTTCCTTCTTTATTGATTATCTATCAAAAAGATTATCTACCAAAAAGGAACAGTGTGATGATTTCTGTCCAGCATCATGTCCTGTTATTTAACAAACAACATAGACGACTGTAACAATTATGACATACAACCAATAGCTCTGCCAACATTTCTTTTATATTTAGAATATCAAATACACACAATTTTACAACAACAATAAATCATTGATTAAAACTACTTGGCTCCAAACCTTGAATAAATAACTCCGAAAATTGCCACTGTATTTACAAGCCCTTAATGAAAGTGATCCAATCAACATAAATAATGAAACAAATAGCCGAAACTATTGTTAATGCATTTTAGTGGGGATAGTCCCTCATAGATATCATATTCTGAAAATTGAAAAATGACACCTGGAAACGGGAATCGAACCCGGGACCTTCGACTTAGTACGCCAATGCTCTTAACACTGAGCTATCCAGGATTCGTCCCGTGCTCATGGTCATTCTTCACTCATAGTTTAAGGCAGAGTCTAAGATGGACGTGCGGAAGTCGTCAGCTTATAAACATGTGATTATCTAAGATCACAGCCATCAGACAGCGCAGCCATGAGCGACTCGATAGACTCTGCCTTAAACTATGAATGAAGAATGACCATGGGCACGGGACAAATCCTGGATAGCTCAGTGGTAAGAGCATTGGCGTACTAAGCCGAAGGTCCCGGTTTCGATTCCCGTGTCAAGGTGTCATTTTTCAATTTTCAGAATATGACAACATAAATAACCTTTCAAAAATATGCATAGTACATTTCTAAAAATCTTATTGTTAAGATGAAATATTGTCCTCAAAATAAATATCTATTTAAGCACCTAATTTTGCTGACAAGTATCAACATTACAAAATGTAAAGATAACTTTCTTTTTGAGTATATAATACTGGGGGGTGGAGAAGGTTACAAAATTATGAGATATATATACGATCAACACATCACAAGCCATTGTTAGGATAGTAAAATCTTGTAGATTAGGTGTGCAAGACATGCAACGCAAAATGAAGTATTTGTAATCGTGTTCAGGGTATTGACTGGTAAACTCAATGGGAAGCGATCATTGGGAATACCTAAACATGTAATGAGGTGGACAGGATATATAAGGATAGATGCATATTTTTGTAAGTTCGAGTTCTTAATGCCATAGAGTAGCTAAGTATGTAATACAAACAAGTTTATATTTTTTGGTGAAGTACTTAATATGATTGATTATGTGTTAATCAATTATGAATTAATGTTGGATTTTAAATTCCAAAATATAAACAATAATTTCATGATCAGACAAATTTTATTTGTTCACTGGCCCTGAATACATTTTCTCCAAACAGCCAAGAACATTATCCACTTCTCTTCTGGGTCCATTATACCACCCACCACTCGAGTTCCTTATCAACTTAACCTAATCTTAAATAGTTGAGAATCTTGACTGAGGCATAACTGAGATTATATTTGTCCGGACTTATTCCATTATTTTAATATGTGACAGGAAATTAAACAACAACTTCGATAAATAAACGTTGCCTTAGCTAAACACATTAACTAAATAACTCTTTGATATATAATTAAGAATGTAACTTACGAGTTCCAATTGATGGACCGAACAAATCATAAACATATGTTCGAAGGTTTCAGGGATCTGACAAACCACCAATTAAGAAGAAGGAACCTTTAGCATCAAATAAAGATTATATTTCGTGTAGGCGTGCCCAAGTTGAAGGAGGACCAAAGTACAAATCATCTTCTAGGAATCCTTAACTTCGGGAAACTATGGCATAGCTAATTTTGCTATATGAATATTGTGTAACCATTTTGGCTTATACTGACAAGTGGTCTCCCACCATACATTCTACTTATAATAAACGTTGTTTTACATGCAGTCTGAAATCCCTATATGATATTGAAATCTCCTGTGTAACTGAAAGTATATTTACACTCAATTCTAAGTTATCAACGCTCTCATTACCACTGATACCCATGTGACTCAGGATCCTTTTGAATGTCAATACGTACCTCCCATTTGGAAGAAAGATGCATATTTCGAGTATTTGCATTATTAACGGGTAATTCACTTTCTAAGAATCAATAATTGTAACTTACCTGTTTATAAACTCTAGCAATTTTATTGAACTTGGAATTGTGTTTTAAAGTAATACTTTGCTGTGCTAATCGATTTATAAATGGGTGTCTTACATTAATTTTTATTGTTAATTTTATCAGAGCACTATATTTGTTACAAATATTTTGATTATATTTATTTTTACATACAGATGGTATGATTTGTATTAGAACATCTATGAAGGTGTTCTAAGACACATAAAATTTGAATGTTTAATTTGGTGCAATTTCTAACATTCAATGTTATTTAAGATTACAGTACTTTTTATTAAATTTATATTTAATTTTATTAGAATGTCTATAGATTGTAAAATCATAGCTAATTTTTTTATTTCACGTATCTCTTTGATATCTTGAGACTCTTCAATAGTCAAATGCAATACAAGATAAAATGTAACATCGCCTTAAAAATAATAATAATAATAATAATATTTACCACCGCGTCTTACTACCCGTTCGGGTTATACGCTCTTTAAAAATAGTTTATTGCATTGAAAAGAAATACGACAAGACCATTTTAGAGAGGGTTTGTGGGGGGCGCACCCCCACCCCTCAATAAATTTTTTAGTCAATATTAACAATTATAACTAAGAAATTAAACTGGTTAAAACTATTTTAGTTGTACTGTCATGTAATATCTCACACTAGGCAGTTTCTTCGCTTGTCAATCACTGTAAATAATTGATTTAAATTTTTGATACATAGTTTAATTAGCAGAAATTAACAAAACACATAAATAAACAATAAACTTGTATGAGTTTTTTCAAACTTTCTAATAAATTAATTTATAAATTACCCTCCAAGTTTAAAGGATTTTTTCATCCGAATGTACCGAGGGGGAACCTCTCTCGGCCCGGTCCTGTGAGAGCACCCCTTTCCCCAACCCAGCCCCCTAGCTCCCCCCATCAAGAAAATACTGGCCACGCACCCCTGCACAAAAATTTGGGTCACAACCTCCCTTTCACGAAAATCCTGGATCTGCCCCTGCAATACAACATATTATTTGATTTTAATATGGACATTATATTTTCTATTCGTAAGAAAGACCATGTGTTAAGTTTATGAGCAAGTTTACATGGACATTAACACTAACATGAACATTGTAAAATAACAACTTGTGGTCATTATAATTTAACAGGGTGTCCACTATTTTCTTATTACCAAATTATCTGTGTATTCCAGGTACTCCAGAAGGAATTCCCATTTTACAGGAAGCTCAGATTGAAGAAAAAAGTGATATAATTTCATTTTTTATCATTATTATTAGCACCGCGTCTTACTACCCGTTTGGATTGTACGCATTTTTATTTTATAAAACTGACTAGTGTGAAATTATGTAACTTATGTTTAAAACATGATGATTTAAGATTGATGGGGAAATACTTTGTCTGTTGCTTTAAGGGGTAGTAATATATGTTTGAATCCGTGTGCGTGATAATTCTTCAGTTCACTTTGTCATCTACCATAAGACCTATTTATTTTTTTATTTTTTTTAGCTTTCAGTTAAATGTCACAAATAAACAAATTAATATTACAGTATTTTTTACTAGATTTTGCATAATTCCACATGTTTTTTTACAGACCCTGTTTTCCAAGTTTTCCAAGTGAGTGGCAACACTGCTTAACCTTATTTCAATCTTTATTAAAAATAATAAAAAGCCATGTATAACTGATCTTAAAAGTTTATTTTTATATAACCACTATTATCTCCCTACTATCAACATACATTCTTGTATATGACAAAAACAGGAGCTCACAGCTGCCATTAGATTTACTTTTTCTATGTTTTGAAAAAATAAGCCATGATAATTGCAATAAAAAAAGCATTGTGGATTATATAGAAAATCAAATGGATTTATGGAGGTTTAAAGTTAACTAAAAACCCACTAAATAAATACAACTTACCTTAAAAATAAAGACATTTTAACATGCCTTTAAGCACAGTGTCAACTGTACATTGAGTGAATGGACATTTTCACTATCCTTGTTTTGATATAGTGTATTGTATTTACACATAACTCAGAAAACACAAACCACTAACCCATATTAAATACTATTTTATAATGATGGAAATTGATAAAAATAAAGAAAAAGGAAAACTAAACTATTAAGAGTAAAATTTAATGAAGAGAGCCCACCTAGAGAAAGAGGAGAATTGTGGGAGGAATCCAATGCACAAAGATGACATCATCTTCCTTTCTTCTGTCTTCTTTAGTAGAAGTAGTCAAACACACATTTAAACACAAATAAAGTAATATTTCGGCATTGTTGCCTTTATCAAATATAATATTATATATATATATATATATATATCCAACAATGCCGAAATATTTCTCTATTTGTGTGTAATGTGTGTTTGACTACTTCTACTAAAAAGACAGAAGAAAGGAAGAAGATGTCACCTTTGTGCATTGGATTCCTCCCACATTTTTCCTCTTTCCCTAGGTGGGATTTCTTAATTAAAATTACTCTTAATAATTTATTTTTTCTTTTCATTTTTATAAATTTCCATTATTGTAAAATTAATTAGCCACCTCATTTTTAAACATATTTTATATTAGAAAGTGCAGAGATGCACAGCTCTCTGAGTTTAGCTTTACTTTTATGATAAAAGTCGAATTCGACAAATCTAGAATTGGCGCTATGGATACAATTACCTATAGGGCTCAACTTATAAGAGCTATTGTGAAAACATAATTTTGGATTATGAGAAGCCCGAGAAGGGATATTAATACCTACATGACAAAGGCAAATTTGAAAGAAATTTTGCCATTGAAAATATTAAAAACAAAAAGGGCATCACAATAAAGTCCCCGCGAGAAGAGAGTTTGGAGCCCCAATAGGTTTCGAATTCTGTCATAATCATAATAAATCCTGTTACTAAAGTATTTATCATAGCATGCAGCAACTAATTTTCTTTGAAAGTTTTCCAACCTAAGAGAGTCAGTTAAGGTAATGGAATTCCAAGCAACAGTAGCATATTCTAACTTAGATCTAACCAGGACGTAGTACAGACATAAACAACCTTCAACTTTCTTAAATGATGAAGTAATAAAATTAATAAGTCCAAGTAATTTCAATGACTGGGAAATTACATGGTCAACATGATAGTGGAAATAAAGTTTGTTATCCAGGATAATGCCAAGATCATTAATATAAAGGATGTAAACTATGTTTTCATTGCCCAATTTATAAGTAAAAAACAAAGGATTAGTTTTCCTAGTAAAAAATATAGATTTGGTCTTAGATTTATTAATATACATTCCATTTTCAAAAGACCATTGTAGAATACCATTTACATCATTTTGTAAATGTATACAATCTGCAATAGATTTGATAATTTTAAATAATTTTACATCATCAGCAAAGAGTAAATAACTAGATGAGTTTAAATATTTACCAATGTCATCAATAAACACATTAAAGAGAAGAGGACCTAAATTAGACCTCTGTGGTATGCCACAGGATGCTAAAAATGTATTTTACGTGTGTGAATCAATTTTAATAGTGAATGATCTTTCATGCAAATAACTGCTGAACCAATATGAATGAGAAAGACCAAAATTACAAAGTTTAGAGAGAATAATTCTATGATGACATAAGTCAAATGCCTTACTTTGGTCAAAATAAATAGCATCAACCTGACTTTGGGCAGAGACTTGAGGGGCAACATGCCCAAGAAATTACTACCAAATTAGTGACAGAAGATATATTTTTTATAAAGCCATGTTGATGATCTGAAAGTTTATTTTTAAGGTGGTGGAAAGCATGCTCATGTATGAATTTCTCGAATATTTTGGAGAAAACGTTTAAGAGAGAAATTGGACTTTAATTACAAGCACTTGTTTTTTTACCATTTTTTATAAATAGTTATGACAGACAACAGATTGTTTCCATGTAAGAGAAAAAGTTTCATCTGACAAGCTAAAAATGGCTGAAAATGCTGGCACAGCCTTTAACAATAAAACTTGGAATCCCATCTGTCTCGGCACATCTAAAAGAACGCAATTTTCTCATAGCATTAACAAAATCCAAGAGTGTAATGTGGCATGGATACAAGGGCATGCTAGTTTCAATAACGGGGCAGGGTAAGACAGGAAGGTCTGAATTATAAACGGAATGGAAGTAGGTCCCAAACTCATTAGTATTTAATAAAGGATCTGCTATAACCTTGCCATTAATTTCTAGGTTAGATGGGGAAACTTTATTCACACAATTATTTTTAACAAATTTCCAAAATTATTTGGGTTTGCATTTAATACTATTTTCTATTGAGTTCATCCAATTGGCCCTGTCTATAATCAAAGTAGTTTTAACTAATTTATGAAAGTGAGAAAAATGTGAATGGAATACACCATTATTTGTTGATTTAAAATTTTTGAAAAATTGGTTGTTTTTTCCCTAATCTAGTATTTAAGAGTATAAGAAAATCAATTTGGACAATTGGATGAATTAAGAATAATAATTTGAAGAATATGCGTTTGGACTAAATTGGTAAAATTATCTACAGCCAAATTAACATCCGTAGTAGAATAAACACAATACCAATCAGGAGTGACCAGGTCATTTTAAAGATTAAAATAATCGTCACGTGCATAGTCAATATATGTAGTGGGGGTGTCATTAACATTACTAGCAATAGGTACATCAAGTGAAATCAATAAGGCCAGATGAGTTAAATCAATATTCACAAGTGATTGAGAGATATGGGTTACTAAGGGGTGGTGAAAATTACCAAAAACAAGGTCAAGGAGGTTAGTGTCATTATCAGCATCATTAAGGTGTTCTAATCCTAATATGTTAGTCGAAGCAAGAAGTTGAGTAGCTTTTAAATTAATGTAGAAATGCAAAATGCTCTAAGCAAGATGATATTTCCAATCAATTTTGGGGCAGTTGAAATCACTGAGTAGTATTATCACATAGGGGTGGTTAGCCAAAACACCTTCAAGAAATGTAAAGTAATTGTTAAATGCTTCGACTGTTATTTAGGGAGCAAGATATATGTTCCCAATTATCAGTTTTTGGTGATATAATGTTGGGATCTCAATCCAGACACATTCCATATTATTCTCTAGGTCAGTCCTCCTGGCCACACCAAAAATAGAATCAATGACAAAAATGAGAACACCAGCACCCCTTGAGATAGTAGCTTCATCATATCGGCTCTATAAACATTATAGTTAGGGGGAATATAGTTTTCATTAAAAAAAAACTCACTAGATAGCCAAGTTTCAACCAAACAAATAATAGACAATTCATTCAAACAAACATTTGTAAATAATTCCCTTGCTTTGGTTTGTAGACCACCAACATTTTGATAATATAATAGAATATCACTATTATTCACTGGGAGCTGGGTTGGGAGGTATCTTCCAGACCTCCATTGATGGTCACGAGTGGGGTTCGAGTTGAATCCTCTTGAGAACCAAGGTCAGATGCAACAGCAGCTTCAACAGGGGTAGACACACAGGGGGACTCCTCACAGATTATCTGCTCAGGCAGCAAGTTCCCATAGTAAGGTGCAATGAGACAGCCAGACGGCCAAATATCACCATCGTTTATCATGGGAAAATCATTTTCTTTGACAGAAATATGGAAGGATAAATGTGAGTTAAATTTAGTTTTAAATTTTGAACAGACAAGGTTTTCTAGATTGAGTTCTGTAGTCAGATAAGATTGAATGGCCAGGGAAGATACTTCAAGGGGAAAATGAATAACAAATAGAGATTTCTTTTTAAAACTTTGTTCACTGTTTGTAGGTCGGTGGCTGTCTTATTACCAGTCAGCAACTTTCTGGCACACAAGCACTGAACCGGCGGATCCTCGCACATGTTAGAATTCGCTGAATTGTTTTTACAACATGACACAACCGTAAAACCATCATCAGCGCTTGCTGGCGCAGACTGTGACCCAGCTGGTGACTGCACAACAGACTTAAGAGTCAACAACAGAACTTTTTTTTATTAGAATTTCAAGCTTGGCTAAATGTTTATTTGGGTGGATTCAGTGAATTAGATAGGTGAGATGTAGATGGGGAAGATTCAATTGGAATAAAAGATTGTGCAGATAAGGAGCATTGCGTTCCGACTGAAACCAAGCAACCGGGGTCCTGAAAGCTAAAAGCTACGAAATTTGGGACTCAAGCCCAGCATTATCATTGCTCAGATCTATCACCTAAGTAGACTGATCGTAGATCATGATAAAAAGAGAATTTAACAGCTGTATAGTAACTGCTTCCCGATCAGCTGATGGAGCTTTGAGTTACTCTCTAAAATAATTTTTTACCTGAGGCGGCTTCTGCAGCCACTCTGGAAAAACGGGTTTAAAAGTAGATTTTGTAAGGGTGTCATCCCCAAATGCAGCTTTAGCCTTTTTAGTACATGGGTCACACTTGAATGTGGATACTTCACTTTTCATAAAAAAACAACATATTTTGCCTCATTAATTTTGAGGCAGTCATGAAGAAACCATGCTTTGCAAGGGCCAGGACACCAAATAAATCTTTGTCGGCCAAAGAATGCATGGGAGCATCTAGGACAATTGTCCCCACTGAATAATAATAATAATAATAATAATAATAATTGTTGGAGACACTGACTAAGGTGCACGATCCAACCACTTCACCAATCCTGAGAGGCGCTGCAGTAGCGCAAGCATCACGAGT
>CABFOV010000340.1:12003-30704 GCA_902141375.1 Timema poppense
GTAGAAATGGAATACATTTGTTTGAAGTGGCAGTAGCAGCAAACCTCGGAAAAAAGTTTTTAGCGTTTCCTCTTTTTATTTCTATCATATAGAATAGATGAGCGGAGTTTTTTTGAGTGGTTTGTGCGGGGAGCTAGATGGGTTGGGTGAGTTAGTTTTGGGGGAGGAGGGGGGCGCACTTGAGTGCACAATCCCACACCACCCAGGCAACCGACTAAAGCCTCGGCCCCGTGCTTCTCTGTGTGGAGCCACTTTAGAGCATGCAGCGCTCCCACTCCCCCCGTCAACCCGCTCTCAAGTAATGAACTCTTTATTGCTACTCTACAGAGCTATCGAAAATCCGCGCTGATTTGCCGGCAGAGCATTTCCCGAAACTCTCTCCCTCTTTCCTCCCCTCGGCCATCCCTCAACCCCCACCCCCTTCTCCTCGGGCCGTTATTGCAACCGAGGGGCTTGCTTAGCTGTGGTGTCGACCCGTGAGGGGGGTGTCGGGTTCGATCTTGGTTTGGGCCGTCGTGGCGTTGTACCTTCCTCCGGTAAGTTATCCCTCTGCCTCTGCAAGATTGGATTCATGGGAAGAGCCCTGGCTTACAGCTAGAACAAATTACTGGATCTATTTTCATGTCAAGTCATCTGTCACTTTTGATAGATATCAACAATAACTATAAAATAACACTAATAAAATATAAAGATATTATCATCGTTGACAAAAAAATATTCTATTTCTTAAAAGGCCCATACTATGACAATTTGACTGTATATCTCTCCTTTCCGTCATTTCTGACGTGAGCTGGAGGTTTTGCATATGGACGATGACAGGTGTGTACACAATATTTTAGTTAAGAAACCGGAAGAAACAAGACCCGTTGGTGGTCCGTTACTTCGAAGGGGTGTGGGGGGTGAGGATAGTGTAAGAATGTATTTGAAGAAGGTTGAGAAGTTTGGCTTGGGATTGGGAGGTGTCTCAAGATAGGATTGAATGAGGGAGCCTACGTTCTGGAGACCATAGACTTTCGAGTCCCTTAAGGCCAGAAAATTAGTTAGGGATATAATTTGACTGCAAGCAAAGAAGATTGCACAACTGAAAATCTTTGCATATTATGTGTTATTTGGTTTATATTATTGACGGTGAGTTCATGGTTTTACAGATTGACAGGTATTTTTCTTTTGAGAAGAATAATGTTGGTGATATTGAAAATAATAATCATATTTCTTTTACTTACTAACCCGTTTAATCATTACTCACCTTGTATGTATGTATTTATTTGAATCACTAGTAGGTGTTAAAATATTGTTTAGTAGATGTTATTAAAACGTTTATTATATTGTAATATGTCATATTTGGAGAGAGATTTAAAATCTATTCATAATATAGCGAACCTTTCTTTTTCATTCGAAATATTTTGAGGATGCGACAGTAGTAGTGGGTGTTGAAGTCGAGGCAAAGTAGATTTGACCTTCAACTATTACTTCGACATTTCGGAGAGCTCCGCACGAACTTAATTAAGAAAGTCTGAAACTGTGCCTACCTCACCAAACTAATAAATAAACAAAGCCACTAAAATTATAGTTGCTTATAAAACCATAATATTGATTTGGTTGACTTTTGACTATGGCATACCCACAGAAGTTAATTAAGTAAATTGAATATTAAAGGGAAATTTAGTTTATTCGTCCAGGCGTACGGAGTTGACTAGAGGTTTTCCTTTCATATGTTTGACTGACCCGTCTGTTTTACCATATAGTACAAATAATTATTTTGGAACAACCAGTTCTAACAGCAGCTTATTGTGTGTATGCTTTTGTTCAATTTTATAAAAATATTCTATTTTTTTCTCTTTTGATCGTATTTAATCCAATTATATTAGTTTATGTATACTGTTTGATACTCCATTACAATATACCATAGGATTAGTATGTATGGTGTATACAATATTGGCAATAAAATTAAGAATTTAATAACGAATATAAACGATCATTTTGTTTGTTTGAAGCATTTAGCATTCCCTTTCTGATACGACTGATTCTATCAGTACACGACTTATAAACTAAATTAAACTCAGCACTGATTGAGCTAAGGTATCGGAAAAATATATCTAAAATACAAAGGTCACCTTTTACTAATGTCTGCAACTGATTTTTGTTTTTGTTGATATTTTAACTTAATATTTACCTATATTGGTAATCAATTAATTATTGATGTATAGCTTAAGGTAGGGTTACCTAAAGCAGTGTGTGAAGTGGGTGACCACCCTAGGTGCTGTGTTCAAAGGCTCCAGTGCCGACGGTGCTGTATAGGAAATAAATAGGTATACAGTATTTAAAACAATATTTTATATTTTAAAGGCCATCTTTTAATTCTGTATTTCTTTTCCCTCGAATCGAAAAAAAAAAAAAAATCGGATATCATCGTCATGTCGAAGTTTGTTAGGCCTACAGCAAGTAGACCTACACCAAAAACTCATTCATCCGAATTTGCTGGAAACAGTATCAATCCGAACAATCGTGTTTACGGATAATCCGTAATTTTGGGAACTAGGCATGTAAGAAATTGTAAGTACACAACATTTCGTGGAAATAAGACATTTATTTACTCTATGATACAGAACTAGGAATAATAATAATAATGATATTTTGTTGCTGACAAAGGTAGAATAAAAGGTCTACAACTTATTAAAAAAATTGTTTTAAAATCCCACTTTTTAAAAGCTATTGCATTGCTACCTAATTTGCAGGACTTGATTGTAATCGAAGCTTTTTCAGTTGTGGGGTTTTTAGTCGAAAAAGTGTTCCAAGTAAACTGGAATATCGATTAATCATTATTAGGATAAACAGTTTTCTTGTGTCTAAAAATAACTCAAGATTAAAAAAATACACCTATTATTATTATTTTAAAACATATAGAACGTTTAATCCCAAAGTGTCTCAAAATTAAATACAATTTAATTGCCAGATTTGAATAACTCAGGAATAAAAAAAAATGCAATAATTGTTGTTCATATTTTTTGTTTCATATGAAATGCCTTATTGAAAAAAGAAAAAGACACTTGATATACTTTCACATACGCATACTTACTTTTATCTGATCTGTGATTGTCATTTTTTTGTTAGATATTATCATTAAGCCTATCTAAACATATAATAATAAAACCAGCTTCGGTGGCGGCGGGGTCTAACGCGCCACTCTCGTGTTGGACTAGACTGCCGAAGACGGAGAGATTGGGGTTCGATCCCGGTCGGGTGCACTGAGGGTGGTTTTCTCTCTCCCCCTCAAATGCGGGTGCACTTCTTCAATTAAAAACCTTCCTTATCCCTAATTAGTACTTAGGAGTATAAACTGAACGGGTAGTAAGACGCAATGATAAAATTAATAATAATATTAGTATGGTAAAATGTTATCAACTCTGGCCATAAAAAAGTGTGTATTTTATAAGAGGCTCTTTCTATTAAAAATAATCCGATTGTAATAAAAAAAGAGTAGATAAAAACATTTTGGTGCATGGAAAAGTTGGGGAATTTACAAACGCTACAAAGGTGTTGGTCACTGATGGTGATACGTGTAGCGCTAAAAGAATCAAGTTGGCAACGCACCCCAGCTTGACATGGTCAACATTTCATGAGTCACGCGATGTGGACGTTACTCTGCCGTGTTGACATGTGTGCCGCGCTGACAAGGAAGTGTTACCGGATCCCGGTTACTACTTTTTAAAACATGAGCAGCCAATTTTTTAGGGGCTGGGGTGGGGGACTCGAGAGAGAGACTACTTTGAGCCACTGGCTTTGTTTGATTGATGGCTTTGTCGTTTTGTTCGCTTTCTACACTTCTAGTTTATATTATCTCTCTTCTTTTTTTTTTTTCGAAAAAAATTTGTCCTCTTGNCTCTTGAGTAATTTACAAATTTACCTTAGCACTTATTTTTAGTAGACGTCAAATTGGAGAAAATGTCTGAAAACTCGAGTCGCATTCAATTTAGCTCATTGGTCAAATTGGGATCAATATCCGAGTACTAGAGTAACATTTGTTTTAGCTCATTGGTCAAATTGGAGTCAATATCCGAGTACTAGAGTAACATTTGTTTTAGCTCAGTGGTCAAATTGGAGTCAATATTCGAGTAGTAGAGTCACATTTGTTTTAGCTCAGTGGTCAAATTGGAGTCAATATCCTAGTACTAGAGTAACATTTGTTTTAGCTCAGGGGTCAAATTAGAGTCAATATCCGAGTACTAGAGTAACATTCGTTTTAGCTCAGTGGTCAAATTGGAGTCAATATTCGAGTAGTAGAGTCACATTTGTTTTAGCTCATTGGTCAAATTGGAGTCAATATTCGAGTACTAGAGTCACATTTGTTTTAGCTCATTGGTCAAATTGGAGTCAATATCCGAGTAGCAGAGTCACATTCGTTTTAGCTCATTGGTCAAATTGGAGTTAATATCCTAGTACTAGAGTCACATGTGTTTTGGCTCAGTGGTCAAATTGGAGTCAATATCCTAGTAGTAGAGTAACAATTGTTTTAGCTCATTGGTCAAATTGGAGTCAATATCCGAGTACTAGAGTAACATTTGTTTTATTACAGTGGTCAAATTGGAGTCAATATTCGAGTAGTAGAGTCACATTTGTTTTAGCTCAGTGGTAAAATTGGAGTCAATATCCTAGTAGTAGAGTAACAATTGTTTTAGCTCATTGGTAAAATTGGAGTCAATATTCGAGTAGTAGAGTCACATTTGTTTTAGCTCATTGGTCAAATTGGAGTCAATATCCGAGTACTAGAGTAACATTTGTTTTATTACAGTGGTCGAATTGGAGTCAATATTCGAGTAGTAGAGTCACATTTGTTTTAGCTCAGTGGTAAAATTGGAGTCAATATCCTAGTAGTAGAGTAACAATTGTTTTAGCTCATTGGTAAAATTGGAGTCAATATTCGAGTAGTAGAGTCACATTTGTTTTAGCTCAGTGGTCAAATTGGAGTCAATATCCGAGTACTAGAGTCACATTTGTTTTATTACAGTGGTCAAATTGGAGTCAATATCCTAGTAGTAGAGTAACAATTGTTTTAGCTCAGTGGTCAAATTGGAGTCAATATTCGAGTACTAGAGTAACATTTGTTTTATTACAGTGGTCAAATTGGAGTCAATATCCGAGTACTAGAGTAACATTTGTTTTATTACAGTGGTCAAATTGGAGTCAATATTCGAGTAGTAGAGTCACATTTGTTTAGCTTAGTGATCAAATTGGAGTTAATATCCGAGTACTAGAGTCACATTTGTTTAGCTTAGCGGATGTACTTACGTCCAACACACATTTATATAAACTCTTATTGGTGCCATTATAAAACTGAAACTTTTTTACATTTTAACTTATATGGAATCTTGATGTTTAAAAAAAAATAACAGTGTGATTAATTTATGTATTCTTTTTCTGCCCGTCTTACTAATGTTCCGTGCTTGACTCGTTTTAATTACGCTAATGAGGTAAGAACTATGAAGATGACTTAACTTCCTGGGTACTGGGTACTTTGTCTGCTCTAGATTTAAGTTAGTTTGTAAGTCGTGTGCCGATATAATGAGTCGTTCAGAAAATGCACATAAAATGTTTCAATACAATCTTTCAAACGTGATCTGACTTGACGTATGAATTCTTGAATGTATATATATAGCCTTTTCTAACTGCTATGAAGATTGGGACTGTACATTTGGCGGATAGGGTTTACCAAACACTCTGTACAGTCTTCACAATGTAGTCCTATTAGCCCTGAAGTTGAGTGGAAACAAAACCGAGAGTAAAGAGTATTATTAGTTTTTGTGTGTGTATGTGTCATTGGCGCGGGGATCCCACTGAGTTTCTAAATTGTAGGACGAGCGCTTGTTGAAGTGTCGGGATGTAAAGAGGGCTCACATATGGCCGGAACTGTTTGTGAAAACTGGGGTTGGGGGGGTAAAGGAGGTGGCCGGATTGAGACCCTCTGGAGAGAGGGGGTTCCCTACCCCCATTAATGGTACACATCTCTTTAAGGAGACAGGAAGCATCCCTGCTGGCTCGAATATACGATTGAAACTTTCAATTGCTTCGTGGGCGGTGCAATAAGGAGACAAATGTTCATACTTTTTCAACTCTGGACTGTTTCTTTTTCTGGGAGGCTGAGAGCGACCAGACAAATAACGCTCTCATTATCTTATAGTAGAGCTTGGCATGAACAATATTTTAAGAAGATTTGAACGTATTTTTTTGTGGTCAACATTTGATAATATTTTACTTTGTTATTTTTGTTATTTTGACCGGTCTCTTGGGCTAATAGTCAGTATTCCTGGATTTTAATCTACTAATTTAAAGTTCCCGGGTTCGAATCACAGCGGTAACATAGGTATTTTTCCCAAAGGAAATTATTCCCATGGCTACCATAGCCCGGTTAAGTTAGGTTTAAGACATCTACCGGTGCCACATAATCACAATCATCATCATTATCACCACATCCCATTGGGCTGAAGTAACCACGCCTACTTGTTAGCCCAACCTCAGAATACGGTTACAAATCCGCCACTGCCAGTAGAAGACCAGACAACAAACCCTGGTGGCAAACTTTTTCTATATAATACTTAGCACCGCGTCTTACTACTCGTTCGGGTTAGGAATTGGGAAGGTTGATTATAAAGGAAGTGAACCCGTATTTGTGCGGTGGGTAATAATTTAGAAAAAAACCACCTCCTGTTCACCCGAGGGAGATTAGAACCTCGATCTCCCCGTCCCCGGCAGTCTAGCTCAACACGAATCTAGCGCGTTAGTTAACTAACTACGCCACCGAGGCGGGCTGTATATAATGTTATAGATATTGATCAAATCTTATCTTAAGTTGACAGCTGCAGATCACATGACTTGGCGTTTTAATTCGTGAAAATAGATATAGCAACTTTTTTAACTGCCAGATAAGGCTCTTAGTATGAAAATTGGGGTGTAGCTTAGTTCATAGCGGGGAACTTTGTTACTACGTGTCTTTGACTAAGTTGTATTCACAAAGTGTCCACGTTTATACTCGGGGTAGTTTTTTACCTCTTCATTTTTTATATCGAACAGGTAAAGTTTGTGTGCGACGCGTCTTACTACCCGTCCGTGAGTTAAGAATTATAAAGGATGAGTTTAAAGTAAGTTTACCCGTATTTGCGTGGAGGGAGAATATAAAACTATACGAAAACCATCCTTAGTACTCCCGACTGAGATTCAAACCCTGACCTCTCCGTCATCGGTAGTCCAGTCTTTTGTGAAGTGACTGCTTATACCGTTCGACCACCGAAGTGAGTTTGACAATGTTGAGCTGTACAATAAACATTTCACACAACAAGAATAAACCTGGTATTTTTCAAACCTATGTCACCTCTCCTCAATAATACCGCGCGGCCAATCGGTAATGGATGAAGAGACACCTAGAATGAATGGTGTTTGATGTCGCCGAATGTGTTTTGGGTGGTAAAACAAAAGAAGAGTTGAAATCAAAACATAGGTTACATTTTGAAAACAATAGAAAACTATGGCTCCATCTATACACGTACCGCGTTTATTAAACTTTACCTCGGCTTCAACCGTAACACAAGGACCACGCGGATCAACAAATATGTTTACAACATCGTTGGCCATGCTGTCTAAGCGACAGGTTCATCTAAGCTAAATTGTTAGGGATGAAGAGGATTGGGGTTCGAATCATCTCTGGGTTTACCGAGGTTGGTTTTCATAAATTGTTTTCTTATTTATAGCCATTTATTGTAATTAAAATTCCTGTAAGGAAAGTAAAACATTGAATAAAACAAAACAAAAATCAACAACTATGTCAAAGTTTGATTATTTTGAGGCTCGTTAAATGCTTAAAAGATATATTAAAAATTGGTAGTCATATTGTAGAGTATTTTAAATGTTTCTATAGTAAAAATACGTTCTAAACCAAAATACATATTGCTCCAGTAGATACATCAAGTTTTTTTTCTACACACTGTAATCTTAACAGTTCTTGAATATTTGTCCTGAGCATCGCAAAAAATGAACAGGACTTGCTTCCCCATCAAATTCTGCGATGCTCACGACTGTTAAGATTACAGTGTGTAGAAAATTAAACTTGATGTAAGGTCTATCTACGGGGGCAATATTTTAATTAAGACTTTTTTGTTGTTGTAAAACCTAAAAAAAATCACCTTATTTGGCATTCTGTTTCATTCCACCTCAAGGCGCTAGAATATTCTAGTAGAAATCCATAAACACCAAGTGTATCTATAACCTTACTGGGTGGAGTTTTCCGGCTATAATAGAACGAACAGGAGACGAGGAAAATACAAATGCCAATACAATGTGCTATGATCCTTCTATTGAATTACTTAATTCTATTCACAAAGATCCATTCCACACTCATATACCAGTTGCATTTCGTTTCTATAGCATTTAGATCTTAGTGATGAATCGCAATAAGTGTATTTTCGGACTTGACATATGGGTAAATTTCAACTTTTAAACTATTTAGGCTCATAGAAAATAGTTTTGTGTTAATTCCAGTAAATACCAAACTTGTGTTGACCTACTGTTGAAGATTTGGTCAATATTTAACCTAATCGCAACATCTAATTGACAATATCTCGTCTACCTAGGCCCATAAAGAATATTAAAATGTAGTTTCGTTTAATTGTTTGCTCGGTTGATAAATGTTGGGCGAGCTAGTGTGTAATCTGTGATTGGTTCAATATCTCCTTGTTTCACGCGCCCTCCTTGGCCCAGAAGATTGAGTTGTATACCTCCGTGGCGCTCTCTGTGGGGGAGAGAAGTTTTTGGACAGAACTTGAAAGAGAAGGGAGGGGGGGGGGATAGTCATTATCGACACTAATGGGAGAGACTATAGCGCCATCTGTCTCTGCCTAGAAACTCTCATTTGTAGCACCTAATTTTATTACCAACTTAGTGTATGTTATAGTGCGTTTTCCCGCTGTTACGAAACTTTGAAAGTCAAATTTACTGGCAAACACTCCCCCACTCACCCCCCTTTCCGATGTCTCAGCTGCACGCTCACAACAACTCTGTGGGTTTGGTATCTCTCTTGAGACATTCTATTATGTTTAGTTTTGTAAGTGTTTTCTGGTGAATAACTTAGAATATTTAATAAATATGATTTAAAGTTTGTCTACAGTCCAATTTTTATAAGAAGGTCCATATTCTGATATTTTAAAAGTCATTAGATCAATTTTTATTTAATGATACGTCAAGTCGCGTGATCTGCAGCCATACATTTTAATTTATATTATAAATTGGCGTTATGCAAATCTTCAAAATGTCAAGGTCAAAGGTTAAATTGCCATAGCCTTGACTTCTAACACTCACTATAAACCTTCTCCTTCGAAATATTTCGAAGGAAGAACAAAACATTGATATATTATGAACATATTTGAAATATCTTACTAGATACCTATGACATATTTCAACATGTAATCATTTTTAGAACAGCTACTAAACAGTGATTACATGACATATTTAATGTAATATACATATATACATGTACATACAAGCACATACATACATGTACAGATACACATACATACAAGTACATATTACACAAACATACTATATATTTATTACACATACATACTTACAATTACATATTACACCTAGATACATATATACATATATACAAGTATATATTACACATACATACATACTTACAAGTACATATTACATATACATACATAATCATGCCCTTCCATAATAGGGTAGGCAAGAAACTGTGCATATAGCTAAAAAAACAACTTCTTAATCATCCTCACTGACTTTCTCCATACACCGAGTCATACATGCATTCTTTAATGTTCACATAGATAAATTACGATATGACAGCATAAAATAGTAATTGTGTGCTTTGTTTTTCTCTCTAGATCTTTTCTTTATCTAGATGCACCTTAAAGAACCGGGAAAACGCAAGGAATTTTGAAAAACCAATAAAAATAATTAAATATTTGCTGATTTGGGAAATTACTTGAAAGCTTAAAATAGGTCTTTGGTTGGACAAAAATGTGAAGTGAAGAATTAAGCACGCTAATTCAAACATATCTTATTACCCTTTAAACAAGAGTTGTGAAGTGACAGAAGATGCAGCTCTCCGTCAATATTAAATAATCCTGTTTTAAACAAAGTTATTGAGTGTTAGTCAATTTTATGAAAAATGAAATTGAATTACTCTTTTCTTCAACTTAAGCTGCCTGGGAAAAACGGGAATTCCTTTTGGAAAACGTGGAAAACATGGAGAATTTGGTAGTAGAAAAATATTGGAAGCCCTGAAAAATTAAAATCATTGCTATGTTACAGTAACAAAAATCCTATTTTTGACCTCGGCTTCGACTTTTCTTCGCATGTTTCCAGCTTCGGTTTGACTTCGCTCCACATTTAAAAAGGGACATTCGCTCATCCCTTCACTTTCTGGCAGCACGCATATTAACTAATTACGCTAAGGTGTCATGGTCAAGGAAGGTTGAATTTAGAGGACGTCTTAACACATTTGCTTGGAGGGTGAGCGGAAAACCATTTAGGAAAAAACATCGTTAGTACAACCGACCGGCAATTGAACCCCGATCTTCCCGTATTCGGCACTTTATTCTTTTACGAGAAATAAGTCTTAGCGAAGTCTTAGCGAAGTGGAAGACCATTTATTACTATTCTCAATCACCTTGGGAGGTAAATTGTGATTCAAAGTAACAGTGCCCAATCCACCTTGTGGGGGCAATGTTACTGTTATTATTATTGTTAGCACCGCATCTTACTACCCGTTCGGGTTATACGCACTTACGCTAATGTGTAATGGTAAGGTGATTGTGAGATGAAATGGAAACGTGGAATCCGAACCACGGTGGAGGCCTGGCATTCCTCACATTCACAAGTTGTGATTAATACACGTCTTGTCATAGGTGACGGAAGGGTTTGGTAATCAGATAAATCTGTGCCGGGGCCGAGGATTGAACCCCGGACCCCAGCACAGAAGTCCGACACCTTACTCCTAGACCACCAGGTCACCCAATGTTACTGTTGACCTGGAGTCAAAAGCAGTGCCTAATCTACCTTGTGGGGGCAATGTTACTGTTGACCTGGAGTCAAAATCAGTGCCCAATCCACCTTGCGGGGGAAATTGTACTGCAAGGTAGCGGTGCTCACTCCACACCTTGGCCATGCCGCGTGTACTGGCTCTGCACGCACGTAC
This sequence comes from Timema poppense, assembly GCA_902141375.1. NCBI lineage: Eukaryota > Metazoa > Arthropoda > Insecta > Phasmatodea > Timematidae > Timema > Timema poppense. Next base: position 23,210 of record CABFOV010000340.1, read on the forward strand.
GGCTCTTCCCACCAGTGGGTCTGTCTCAAACTCTCGCCGTAAATGTCCATTTTGACGGAATCCTCGCCGGTGACCGGACAGCGCGCGCTCGTTGTTGCCATTGGCCTGCAAGCTTGACGAGAGAGATAATTCATGCCGTGGAATTGGTTGTAAATCTGTATAATGCTGCGTATCCTGTGGCTTGGCGCGGGCAGCAGGCAGGGACCGCGCTCCGGGGGAAGGGTGTAGCCCCCCCATCCGCACCCTAATCTGCATTATTATAATGCAACCGCTGCTGTATTTCCTTCGGACCTGGCTACCGGTAAATGACCGGGTTTACCTTACATCCTACCCGGCCATTACCATCGGGAGAGGGCAGGCAATCAGAATATGAACGACTTATCGTGAGGTTGAACATATCCTCTTCACCTCTCCTCTTCCCCATAGCCAGTCTTTCTCCTTTTTTTTTATTTCTTTATATATGATATTTAATAAATACAGAATTATTGTCTTTCTCTCTACGTTTCCCCCTCTCACCCCCTCTCATCCATCCTATCCAGCATCTTTATCTCAGACATATATATTTATTGGAAAACATGAAGTTGTGTAAAGTTTCCTAGATAATACATAAGTGGATATCTGTTTCTTGTATTGATTTCCCCCCTCCCCCTTTTCCCTCCAAGCTCCACTCTCCGTACCCTCCTTCCTATGTTATTATTACTGTTATTATTACTACTCTGAGGATTGTAAATCTAGCTCAAACTCGCGTTCCTTTTTTAAAAAAAATACATTTTACCTTCGCATTTATCCGCACCTCTAGTTTAAATGTTTGAATCCCTATCGGGTGCGCTGAGGGTGGTTTTTTTTCCCCCTAAACGGTTTTCCATTTTATATCTCCACGCAAATGCGAGTACACCTCCTCAATATTTAACCTTATTCATCCATAACACAGTATCGCGTAATTTGCACAGGCTGACCACCCAACTCAATCTAATACCTTGATTTTCTTACGAATTGATATTTTGGAACAAATACTATAAAATACAAACATATTTTATTTGCTTCCCACATTGATAATTGATTACTGTTATTTTATAGGTATTGATAGCTATATCTATATATATCCACCATGTCTTGACGTATAATTACTTGAAAGAGTATCTAGTAACTTTATAACTATCAGATATGTCATTTCGTAGGGAAATTGGGGTATACCTGTCCCCTTGCCTAAAGTTCTAGCAATGTACACTCCATTCACACTGAAATACAGCAGTCGTACCTTGATGGGTTGGACCAGAGATGACAAATATATGACACGCGTGCTACTTGGCGGCATGCGAACACGATTTGTTTGGCACGCTGACATGAACAAAATAAACATTACCAGCGTGGTATAAGTTTTTTTTAAAGTCAATAATATTTTGACAGCCATGTATGTCATTGAATGTCTTGTTACAAGGAACTTTGTAAAGTCAACGGTTAGAAATTGTCTTTGTTTGCTGTTGAAGACCATTTATGAACCAAACATAAATATCTTAGCTAGTAAAATACAACAAAATGTTTCAAACCAACATGGAAAAACTGATGTAAGTTTTGGATTTTAACACATGTATCGATTATTTATTGTCTTTATTCTCAGTGAAGGTGTTACTTTCAATGTTTTTGCATTGAGTAATTGTAATCGATACTGTCTAAGACACTCACTTTGACAATTTAATAAATTTTTCTTCTTTAAAATCTAGGCATTATTAAAATAACTACAGTAGCTTCATGGCTTCTTTGGTGCTGACTGACAAATCACAGCTGACGGCTTTGAAAAGTTACCAGACCAAATTATGTATCCATACCCTGAACCATATGATCTGCAAAAACATGTACCTAAATGTTGACTGTCAGAAGTCAGCTGTGAGCTGTCAGTCCGCACCAAAGAAGCCATGGGGCTACTGTATTTACAATTTGATTTTGAGTTGTTGAATACATTTCATAGTATACAAGTTTTTATTTTTTTAAATACTTATTTAAAAAAAAAATTAAATTGGAGGTGGCACACCCGACTAGTTCAAAATTCAGAAAGCCCTTGAGTGGCATACAGGTCGGAAAAGATTCACCATCCCTCGGCTCCACTATGGCCCTGTTTTATAAGCCGCGCCATAGTGGAGCCATGCAAGTTATGCTTGCTACCTTTCAGAATAAACGAAGAATACGTATTTATCAAACATTCAAACACATCGTTTTTATTTGATATTGTCTCTTATGCACATTTAGCATGTAATAGTAGTATTGTGGTGGGATACAAAGCCTTTTATCCTACCAAAATACTACCATCAAGTAGGATTCTTATACGAAACGGGCTTTCTACCAAACTCAGGGTATTGGTCTTAACGGACCTAACCTGGTCAATCGTGTACTCTCAAGCTCTTTCGCATTATAGTGTGTGTTTTTCCCTGTAATCCAGTTTGCGAACCATCAGGCACACCGACGTGGACCACAGTTTGAGAACCACTTCTCTAAGGCATCGAACTTCTTGGACACCATGCTTTTAATTTTCAAGAGCTTATTATTATAAGCTTGTAAACTAAGGATGTGCGAGATCGAGTTTTTTCGTTCGAGACGAGAACAGGAACAAACGAGACAAAATAAGAAACATGAATTTTAGAATGCTCTACTTAGGGACAAGAACGGGAATTAAAAATGTATAATTAATTATTTATAATAATATCTTAAAACGCTGTGCAATATTAAAATTGTTAAATAAATGCCCAAGTGAGATACATAAATTATTATTATTATTATTATTAGCACCGCGTCTTACTACCCGTTCTGGCTATACGCACTTAAGCTAATGCGTAATGGTAGGGTGATTGTGAGATGAAATGGAGGATCTACAGTTTAACGTGGGATCCGAACCACGGTGGAGGCCTGGCATTCACACACATTCACAAGTTGTGATTAATACACGTATTGTCGGAGGTGAAGGAAAGGTTTGGTAATCAGATAAATCTGTGCCAGGACCGAGAATTGAACCCCGGATCCCCAGCACAGTAGTCTGACACCTTCCTTACCCATAGACCACCAGGTCACCAATTGTGATATAAAATAAATCAATTAACCAAAATAACTTAAATAAATACCTGTGACATATCAGAAAATAATAATAGCAAACATAGAAATGTGTTGAATACCCAATGTTTTCTATATTTAGGAATAAAAGATCAATTCCCGACATTTTCGAGATTATAGGCCTAGTATTTCTGTCCCAACAATCAATTTGGCAACGGGAAATGTTTTTTCCCGTGGGAATCCCTCACATCCTACTTGAAACCTACCCTTGGTAACCAATAACTAATGTTAATTACAAGCCTGTTAAATAGTTTGTGTCTAAATCTTAGAGGTAGGACTACGTTTAAAATGTTGACCATCTCGACGTAGACCACTCATGCATTGATGTCGCTCGTTTGTTCAATGTAAAAAAAAAGCTCCCCACAATTATGAATGATTATTTTAAAAACGAAACTGTACCACGCTGATGATTTAACATATATGAGTCCACGAATCTAACCTAACAGTATAGATAAACGCACCTTTTTTTTATTTATCAAAAAATTGAATTTTCTAGAGGTGTATTTAAAACCACAGGGAGTAATCGGAAGTTGTAGTTAGCCACGCATAGACGGACAATGGGGGAGAGGGAGGGAAAAAAAATTGTGTTCCAGAAGTCAATTTTTTATAATCGAAAAAAAAAAAAGTAGGTGCACCTACTGGTCTATGGTAGCAGTCGCGGGCGCGGAACCGTGGTCCACGTATTGTTATATACTCGTCATACAATATGAATGCTTCTACAAAATGTAAGCTCTTGTTTTGTAATTGACAATTTGTATATGTATAGCATATGTAGAACCACATGGACAGACACACACACACGGGGAGAAGGGGTCTGGATACAGCGCAGGAGATCAGTTCTATTTTTTAACGCAACGTTTCCGACTGCTACTGTTGTTACGAACAAATGTTTCTGACATGTGATCCTTTTTTTTTTTTTGACGAATTTCGTGGGGATGTGCGTGTGGCACTTTTTGTGAATGGCGGGCTTTTTTAAAAATATAAGTGTTTTTTTCTTCTTCTGAATTTGGCTGTCTGGCAAATTATTGTTATATATATTGGTTATTTTTGTGTGATGACCTAACAATAGAACGGCTAATATTATTCGCGTGATGCTACATCAAGGTTGAGATACCCATTTACAACCGTCAACAGATCTGGTTGATTGATGTGTTCAATAGGTCGTTCCTAGTCATTTATGACTGAATGTTCTTTTGTGCGATCCGTTTGAAATATCTTTGGGTGGGAAATAAATATATTTAGGCTCTTTACTTTCTCATATCGAGAGAAAGTATGGGGATCTTACATAAAAAATATATCTCGAGATTAAGACAAATTTTTACGTTTTATGTGAACACAAACCCCCAAAAAGTTTATTTTACAATTCTCTCTATCCCCATGTCGGTTCCTAGTCACGGATTTAAAACGGTTTGATGGATTTTGTTCAAACTTAATATTTAGATATTTTATGGCTATACTACAAACTTTTTTTTAACCTTAGTCCTTAAATTATTGGTAGTTTACTGATGAGGTTTTTTTTCCAAATTTTTTGAAAATAGCTCTAGCTATGGTTCCAAATGGGTATCTTGTGGGAGTGTTATAAATGACATATAAGTGTCTACTTGTTTTTGGGGTAAAAATTAATTTCTGGGTGGTTTACTGAAGGCCGATTTTTCAAAAACTTAAAAATAATCATATCGCTCTTAACGATTTGGTTCCAAATGGATGTCTTGGGAGTGTTTGGCATGACAAATAAATAGCCCTATATACTTTGTTTCTTGTAAAAATTTGATAAAGGGTCTTTTACTGAAGAGTGATTTTTGAAAATTAAAATTATTTAGAAAATGGCTATAATGATTTGTCTTTAAATGCATATCTGGGGAGTAAATTTGTGTAGGGGTATAAGAGGAAATCAATTGAGGGGGGGGGACTCTTTGCACCCGGCTTGGATTCAACTCTTCCCCCCTCCCCCTTCCACCTCGTCGTCACCAGCAAATCAGACTAGATGAGCCTGACGTTTTGTCCGTGTGTCCACTTTTTATTTTACATCCCGTAAATTTGTTTGAATGCCTTGTTAAAAACACAATTCTTATCGAAACCATTTTGGCCTGGCGTGTCAAACTCGTTTGATTATAAGGGCCGCATTGAAAATTGGAAGTACCAAGTGGGCCACAAGTAAAAAAGTCGATATCACCCACTGTCTTTAGTTTAAAATAAATCAATTTGTAAACACTTATTAATATAAAAATAAAATATTTTTTTACCTGCTCTGGTGGTGTAATGGTATAAAACGCCACTCTCGCAATATACTGGCCTGCTGATTGGTAGATCACGCTTCGAATCCCAGTAGGGGGTACCGAAGTTGGTTTTCCCTATACAGTCTTCCACTCTCTCCGTGAAAATGCGGATACACGTATTTTAAATTTCAATCTTCCTCATCCCTACATGTCAACGTTATTAGTTGGCCTAAACATATGTATAACCCGAACGGGTAGTAAGGTGTGGCGAAAAAAAATAGTTTTTTTAAGTATTATAGAACCTATGCTCTAATTTTTTCACAGCAAATATACCTGTAGAAATAGTGTAAATTCTATACTTTAAATGTTAAGTATTGATTCACTTTCATAATTTATAATAACTATAGTAGCCCCATGGCTTCTTTGGTGCTGACTAACAGTTCACAGCTGACAGCTGACGGCTTTGAAAAGTTACCAGACCAAATTATGTATCCCTACGCCGAACCATAGGATCTGCAAAAAACATGTGTTTAGCTGATATCACTTCTGACAGTCAAAATTTAGGTATATACCTAAATGTTGACTGTCAGAAGTCAGCTGTGAGCTGTCAGTCAGCACCAAAGAATCCACGGGGCTACTGTACTTGTCCGTAAGCCGTGTTCTTTCGGTTGCTGGTTACCTTCCATTAGAAAAAACAACGTTTCACTCTCCTGTCTGCCGCGGAACATTGTTGCCAGGCTGTATATTTAGTACGAAAATTTAACAATATTTGTAAAAAGATCTTTGGTATGTAAATAATTATTATTTGATACACCAATCTCACTTGCTAGATTCCTCTAAATAATGCACCGTTTCAAAATATAACAGTCCCAAAGAAGACCACCTCTGGTCTAGTGGCCAGAGTTCTTGGCTACAGATTCAGAGGTCTCTGGTTCGATACCTGGTGCTTCCAGAATTTTATGTGAAGACGTGGTTCTGGAACGAGGTCACCACGGCCTCTTGAGGATAAATGAGGAGCTTCTTGAATCAATAAGTAGTGGCTCTGGTCTAGAAAACTGATATTAATGGCCGGAGGGTTCGTTATGCTGACCACATGGCACTCTCTATCTGAATAAATTGGCACTACCTCCGCCAATAGATGACGGCCGCTCTCTCGGTACGGCTCGATTGTGTCATGCGGTGTGTGTTCACAAATAATGTATCTCTGCACCTAGACCGCATTTCCACGTTAGTTCGTCTAAAGGTCGACTTGCCGGTTTTAAGGCGTACAGTTATTTGTCAAATATTTTGTGAAGTGTGATTATAGAAGGTTTTAAAAAAAAAATTGAAGCATAGGTTTCGTACTTTGAATCTATTAGGTCGTCACTACCTATTTGAGTGGAAGGATAGTGGAAAACCATGTAGGGAAAACCTCCCTCAGTAGACCCGACCGGGATTCTAACCGCGATCTCATCGTCTTCAGTAGCCCATTCTTAACAAGATAGTGACACCTTAGACCATTCTGCTAGTGAAGAGTCAATACTGTTTTATTATTAACCGATCTTTTATAGAAATATTGTGAAAGAAACTCTTTATTACAGTGACTCAAACTCTTGATTTACCTTTCTATCTATGATCTCTAAAAAAAATATGTAAAACTTGTTTTTTGTTTTTAATTTGGAGTATCGCAAGTTTGCCTCTCTTCGCCTGGCTCTTTATTTTAATGGTGACCTTCGTTTTTTGTTACGCGACATCGTGGATGTAGTCATGTTAATCCGTTTAAAGACAAGGCGAATCTCTTAAATTACATTTAGGTCTCACTCTTATATAGTGGCTCACTGGGCTCATCTTGAGGTTATTTTTAATAATTCTAGTACATTCTAATACATTTGCGTTATTCTTTTAAGTTGGTGTCCACATCTGCTGTTTACAGCAGGTGTATGACGACTATTTTTCTTCGCCTTTCCGAATTGTACTGTTTTTGATCATTTGATTATAAGGCGCCGATGACCCATTTGTTTCCACGCGCTTATAAACGCCGATAATAATGTTTTTAATAAATAAATCAAAAAAGTAATATTCTTAAAATATTGGTTTTATAATTAAATTATGTATATTCATTGGATCCTTAACGTTCCATAAAATGACACCGAAAGATTCTATCTTAAAAAATTTGTACTAGTCTTTTTTTTTTTTTTTTT
>CABFOV010000340.1:35961-59997 GCA_902141375.1 Timema poppense
GGGGGGGGGGGGGGGGGGGGGGGGGGTCAATCGATACCTGCGAAGTTGGTCGGCCCTGTGGTTTCCACGAGAGTGTCAGAGCTAGCTAGGGGAGGAGGGGCTCGAAACACATCGCCCGGAGTTACACCACGTGGCAGTGCGAGTAGCTAGTTATTCTGAAAGATCTTCATAAAACGTTCGGCAAGAAGTGGGAAGGAGGGCCGGAGGAACATGAGTCCAATCTGCCTCCCATCCACTCAAAAAGTGTCTTTCTTATGGGGGCTACCAAGGAATTGAGGAAATTGGGATAAATATATATAACTGCGAAATTACATGATTTTTGTGAAGCGGTGAATAATGCATTAACTTTTACATCGCCATATCGTGGAAATGTAATAGGGTGTGCGCTTTGTTACCCCACCGCATTTTACCACCCTTCCAGGATATTTTGTTTTTATTTGAAGTATTTAACTTTCACTTTCTGAGCCAGTTTCATAGTCAGACTTATAGCTCTTCAAGTGCGGTGCTATACTTAGTAAAGCTTCACTATATATTTTGACGGATATCTTTTGGACTTTTTTGGAGCTAAAGGGCAAATAATGGAATCTCGCTATTTACCCGATTTGGTGGTCGAACGTGCGTAAGGCGTCACTCTCGCAATGGATTTGAACTGCCGATGACGGGACGTTCAGGGTTCAAATATCTGTTTAGTTTACTTAGAGGTTTTTTTTTTCCTTAAACAGTTTTCCGCTCTTCCTTCACGCAAATGCGGAGGACACTTCCTATAAAATTCAACATTCCTCATCTCGAACACGCTAGCGTAATGAGTAGGCCTACATAAACGTTTAGCCTGCACAGGAAGTAAGACGCGGTGCGATAATCAACCGTTTAGTTTTTGTATGGAGAGTTGGAAAGGGTACGTTGGTTAGTCGCTGGCCCCAAAAGGGGTAAACTACTGTTTGTGAAACACTGCGCTGAAGCTTTCCTTCCACTTTCCACCCAACTCTGCTCTATGTTGCTCTACATCTTCTTTCTCACCTTACATAAGACCTAGTACCTCATGAGCTGGTGGCTCCACCTAGAGCAGTCGCTTCCTCTACCCCCACTTTCCCCTCTCTGCTCTATGTTGCTCTACATCTTCTTTCTCACCTTACATAAGACCTAGTACCTCATGAGCTGGTGGCTCCACCTAGAGCAGTCGCTTCCTCTACCCCCACTTTCCACCCAACTCTGCTCTATGTTGCTCTACATCTTCTTTCTCACCTTACATAAGACCTAGTACCTCGTGAGCTGGTGGCTCCACCTAGAGCAGTCGCTTCCTCTACCCCCACTTTCCCCTCTCTGCCCTGATTCCATTACCGTAATAGAAACTAAACGTAATTAAATAATTGTCCTTTTTGGAACCCACGCCCTCCCCCGCTTCCCCGCTTTTCTATTACATTATAATTTTCTGTTGGAAGTTGCATTAGCAATTTCTCTAACCAATAAACTTTTCTTAGGTTAGTTAGTTAGTAGTAGTAAAAAAACACACACAAGTTTCTTAAGAGATAAATATCGCTTCTTCATTATTGTAATTTAATTAAATTGAATAACCTTTCGTGAGTTGGAAATTAAACGACGGTATTTCTGTGGTGGTTCCTGTCTCCTCTTGTATAGCCGGGAAGAAGTTAAATTACGTCAAACGGCCCTTGGTACACTCCCTTGCGTGAGGGAACACACCCATTTCTAGGTTGGTACAGTCGCGGTTGAAAGTGTGTGTTTACATTAATATTATAAATAACTTTTTCTTATCACCGCGTCTTACTTTTGCGTACGGTTTTCACGCTTATGTACGAATTATTCTAATGCCCCATGGACGAGGATTGTTGAATTTAGAGGAAGCGTACCCGCATTTGCATGGAAAGAGTTTATAAAACTTTATAGGAAAAACTGCCCCAAGCACACTGGTGCGTGACTTGTACATTGATCTACTCGTCATTTGTGGTCCATACTATTTGGAGAATGATGCCTTAGACCATTCGACCACCGAAGCGGGTAATAAAAACGGAAATTTTCATCTGACAGAAATATAGATTTGTGTTTAGGGTATACCTAATTTCATTGCTCTTTTCGGGAAAACGTCGCCTCTACACAATTCCGACTTTCCGATCAAGGACAATTCAGGATATTTGGAAAGTGACGCCTCAAACAGCGCGGTGCAGGTAATACTTCCAACCGTGTTTCTTAAAAGAAGCAGCATATCATCAACGATCTCTAGAAAGAGTCACTTAACGTCCTTTGGGCTTCAGTTTGTATTTTATCTACTCTCCGTTCACCCCGAAAGCTAACAAGATTACCTTGCCATTATGGGACAGAAAAATAGAGCAGAGGTCGCGATCACGAGACATTACTACACACGACTAAATCACACTACCAACACACTCCAAGTACAATTTTGAGCGTAACACAATAGAACATTAATGTGTGCCACAAACGCATGTTAAAGTTTACTATGAATATCGTTGGTTCAAACCCAACTGGGGTTAACAGATTTTTCTTGAGCGATAAAAATCTCTAGCGAAAACTTCGTGCGGAGGGGAAGTAAAGCCGTCGGCCCCATGCCGATTGACGTAGAAATACCTTCACAGTGTGTAGGCTCTTTCTCGCTCACTCATAGAAATTCAGTGTGGAAGGCATCGGGGAACTACCACACTTCCTGAAGTACCCTAGTGCGTGGGATTTATACCAGATGGTGCAGCCATCACTAAGCAGCCGAAGGGCCGAGTGCATGCCTAGCTATGGACGGGTATAAATTACATCAAACCAACCTTCGGGTTGTTGACAGAGTGGGATGGATCTAAGGGCAGTGTTTTTTGCAGCTTTTATAGCAAAACTATTTTTGGCCAAAATAATTAAAATATTTCTCAAATAGATACGGTTAGTTTAATTTTCTTCACCTAGTAATGACAACAGTTGTTGAATATTTGTCGCGCGCATATTAGCATTTGATGATAAACTTTTTAAATGAAAAGAAAAAGTTATCATTAAATTCCAGGAAACCCTTGACAGATATTCGAGAAATTATGAGGTCGTCATGTGAAGAAAATTAAATTATACGTTTGTATTGGAACAATATTTTATTTGTTTTAGCAACAACAACAAAATTGCCATAAAAACTGCAAAAACACTTTTTTTCGTGAGCCTTTCCATCCCACCTTAAGAAGAATAAAAAGAGAAGTAAAAGTAAAGTAGGGAAATGTTGGAGGATTGCGGGACCTTTGACGAGATTTTAAGTCGATTGGGGCCCAACAGGGTGGCAGACCCCCCCCCATGGTGTCGCGTATAATATAGGAGCATAGTGTAATATATGTAATCTCTCAAGGTAAGACTGATACCTTTCTGGGTAAATGGATTATACGTTAAACATTATAAACAAATATTGTGTTCATTCTCTCTTTCCTATAAAATATAAATAATTGAGTACAGTAATAATAATATTATTATTTTTTTACATTTTTTTCTGCCCTAAAACTGAAAGCAGGAAGTTACTTTGTCAGTTCATAATGAAGTTAATGTGTTGTTTAGCGTAGAATTTGTTTCTTATTTGAGCAGAAGAGTTTGCTTTTCCTAAATGGATTAAGTTTCCCGTAAATGGGAAAATAATGAATTGATTTCACCGGATAAAAGAAACTCTGATTTTTACTGTTGTTTTATTTTTTTTACTGCTATGGGTCACAGACGTCAATTTATGGCATGAACGATTATTTAATTATAATGCTAAAGCCAAGTTAGCAATTCAATGTTTCGTGAAAAATAAATTCTTCCGTTTAAAAAAATGTATTGGTGGTAAAATTAATATAAAATCGCATTATCTTTCAAACGGAGCCAACATTGTTTGCTAGAAATTTATAATAGTGATGATAATAATAATGATAATGATAGTAATTTATAAAATTATAATATTCTGTGCAGATTGCATTATCAATAAAGAAGATATTATTATTATTATTATTATTAGCACCGCGTCTTACTACCCGTTTGGGTTATACGCATTTACGCTAATGTGTAGGGTGATTGTGAGATGAAATGGAAGACCTACAGTTTAACGTGGAATCCGAACCACGGCGGAGGCCCGGCATTCCCCACATTCACAAGATGTCGTGTCAGAGGTGGAGGAAGGGTTTGGTAATCAGATATATCTGTGCTGGGACCGAGGATTGAACCCTGGCCGCCCGCATAGAAGTCTGACACCTTACCCCTAGACCGCCAGGTCACCATTAAAGAAGATAAAACATATTTTTAAATATGATATCCACGCCAGACCTCGACCAGTGTCAAAATAGATTCAAGGCCTTTTGATTACTTACTTCAATTCCTAGTTGAACCAAAACTTTCTTAACCATGTTGTGAGTACAAGGGGAAATACGATTATCATAAATTTTCGTGAAATCTTAGTTCAGTCGTTATTGAGTGTTAGTATTTTGAGTAAAGAATGCTGGGTTTGATACCATGTCATGTCCTAAAAATGTATCACTGGTGAAATGTTGGCCTCCCCTTTCACAGTGATAAACCAACGGCCGGGTGTTGTGTCTGCTCTAGATATAAATTAGTTTACATTACTATTAATATTTGAGATTTATCGTGCACTTTCTGAACTGACAGATTATAAGTCGTGTGCTGATTGTAATCAAACTTAAATTTAGAGCAGACACAACACCTAACTCCCCTGGTCATTAATTTATCACTGTGAAAAATACGAGAGGGAATCCACATTTACCCAATGATAGATTTTTCGGCCATGTCTGAAATCGAACCCGGGACCCTTTTCTCAATGTGCAGACACGCTCTTGACCTAGTTAAGACATCGGACAAGCTAGTTTTTAAGTCGTATGCTGATATAATCAGTCGGCTCACAAGGGACCGTCCTTAAATAACGTAAAACTTCTTTTTCTTTTCATTACTGTCTATACCCCTCTACTCCCCACTATCTTACTTATTTTTTTTACGATTTGGTAATTTGATTATTTCATTCGTTTAATTATGTCTAGATATACGGATTGGTAATAGTGGCATAGTATTAAATCTATATATCAGCTTTTTCTCTAAAACAGTGAAAATTAGTGTTCAGATGAAGTAATCAATTAATGAAAATGACACATTTCAGAATTTCCTGAGAAAAAACTTTTTTTAATTGTTGTTTTTTATAATTTTTCCTCACTGTAAATATTGATTAAAAAAACCCTCAGGTATGATGGATTCGGCCCCCCTGCCCTCTCGTAAGAAAATACTGAACTCCTCCCCCCAAAATAGCCTTTTTAATTTATGTTCACAATTAATATCTTGAAATAAAATAATAATTTTGTGATGATTGTGAGTAGGGTCAAACGCACCAAGCGGTCATAGAGTATTTTAAAACATTGATGTGGCTCTATTTCAAATTGTGTAGTTTGGTTGTAAGTCAATTTATTGTTTTTGTTTGTTTACACAATGTGGGCGTTTTACTTGTGTAAATATGTATGAAGGAAGACTTTGTCGTGCTCGTTACCAAACATGCGAGTACTGCTCCGGACATATTTCACTACACTGTTACGTAGATGCAACTAATGAGGCTCATTTATATTTATAATATGCGGGGTCGAATATAATAAGTCGTATATTATAAATACAATAGGGTTAGGAAGGGGGGGGGGGACTATTTTACATAACGTACGTCATCATGTCCGGAAGGAGGGGTCTCGGTGACTGGCGTATATGTTGGCCAGCTTGTTTCCTACCTTGGTACTAGAGGGTGCGCTAGTGGCCGCATGGTCTAAAGCTTCACTCTCACAATAGACTAGACTAGACTACCGATTACAGGGAGATTGGAGTTTGAATCCTGGTCGGGTGTATTGAAGGCGGTCTTTCATTCTCCCTCCACGCAAATCCGGGTACAATTCCTTCAAATTCAACCTTCTGAATCCCTAACCTATTAGCGTAATGATTACTACATATGCGTACAACCCGAATGGTTATTATAAGGTGGGGTTTAAAAAAAACACTTCTTTAGGAACCACCTCTATAGACCGTGTCGTGAAACCGCACACCCGCATACCCACTTCAAACCTGAACGGGTGCAGGGGTGTACCGGCAGGTTCCAAGTGGGCCGGGCCTATAAATATGGCAGCCCTTAAGGTCGGATGAAAGGGGACGCGAGTAAAGGCAGTGTTTTTCTTTTCATAGCAAACGATTTTTTTTAGACAAAATAAATAAATATTTGCTGCAGTAGAGAGTTCAATTTTCAGCACATGTCAATGTTAACAGTTCTTGTACATCTGTCATGGGAATTATTTTCATTTGATGAAGAAACTTAAATAAAGATACAACTTGTCATCAAATTCTAGGACACCCTTGACAAATATTCAAGAACTGTTGATATCACCATTTGAGGAAAATTAAACTATATGTTTCTACTGGAGAAATAATTGATTTATAATGCCGATTGTTTTTTGGTACAAATATTACAAAAATATTGCCATAAACTCGCAATCCTTATAATCCCACCTAAACATATATTCATAAATACCACTGAAGCTATGTTTCAGTGTAAGCTAGAGTAGTGAGGTAATTACATTTTTATTACTGGCAAATTAAACCCCCAGGCCATTTATCACCTACATTATCGGTGATTACGTCACTTCAATCAACAACAAAAAACAGTGTTCACTAAACATTTTATTGGTTATAAGATTGGCTTAGGAAAGTTCACGAACAACAACTGGGACGGTTTTACATTTAATGCCATCATAAATATTCACAAATTATGTATTTCGGGCATCTTCATACTTATTGAAACAATTGATTAAATTGAATTAAAAACAATAATTTGAAACTGAAAGGATAGTTTTATTTTAGTTAAAAATAGTTCGCTGGTCCACCAGTATATCTCCCGGCGTAGCGGCCCATTCCACCCCTGGATCAGTGTAAGGGAGGAAACCATGGACGGATGTGTCGTCATGTATTAGTCAAAACTTACATCGTGTCGCTCGTCGCACGCGGGCTTTTTTAAAAATAATTTTCACGATTTTTTATTTTTTTGGTTGAAGGTGTCATACACCCCCATCCGGTGGTGACATCTTCGGCAATCGATGTGTAGGTACAGTGTCGACTGCTGGGGGGAGATTTCACCCCCCCCACCCCAAATGCCCAGTGTTTCACTTGTGAGGGGTTTGAGGATTCAAATGTAACGCAGACACCTACATACACCTTCTCTCCCACCTACCCCCGTTCCTCCACTTCGCGATCTATCAGTGTAACCCGAGACTCGCCTTTTCCCCTATACTAACCCTCTTCTCTTGGCTGCCTTCCACCCCACCCCTCCTGCAAGCAGAATATCGAAATTTTTAATAATAAATAGAGGTGACCTTTAATTTATAAATAACTTGCTTTTGACTTTTCGGAGAAGGTTATTACTATTGCACGAGGATTGGAAAGGATCGAGCCTGCCTCTTGTTGTAGTGAATGTTTAAACTGCCGACTCCAACTCATGCACGTATATAGGCCTTAAACCCTGTGTGTTAACAAATAATTCAGTTCGCGTCTGCCAGGTATAAGATATTATAAAAGTAGTTTTCCCTGTGCGTTACCCCCTGGCTCCCGCCTTCTATTTTGTATGATAATAGAATATCTAAGAGTTAGACCATGTTAGCTGCCGTAAATTAGTAATGCGTTGTTCAAGCGTTGAGTTTCAGACGAGAAGGCCGCGTTCGAAACTGTGAGCTTTAAAAGGGTAGACAGTTTTATTGTACGGCTAGGATTGCTTTACTTTCTTTCCACAATCCCCCCTCCCCCCTGCTTCCTTCTAGCATCAATAATTTCCGAGGGGGTTTTTAATGCATAATCAGGAAAGAGTATGGAGATATTCAGGAAATGTATATTAGAGATTTGGACTGACTAACTTAACTTCGGGATGTTCTTGAGAAGTTAATGAAGGTTTTATCATTTTAGATTTCTGTTACGACGAGCTAAACAAAAAAACAAAACTTAAAATATGCAAGAGTTATAATTATTTGAAGTGCTTTTCTTAATGTGTCTAAATAAGAGTTTCAAATAACTTTCTGTTAAATAGAACAGCATCGCCTAGTATTATTTCGTTTCAGGTTTTAAACGTGTCATTGATAACGGATAATAGGGTTCCCTAACGTCTTTCATACCTAAACATTTGTGGAATTTCAATCATGTTAAGAGCTAAAGGGCTTAATTGGCCGAATATTCTAAAAGGCGTTACTCTCGTGTTAGACTGGCCTGCTCTTGATGGGGGGATTTGGGTTCGAATCCTGGTTGGGTCTACTGAGGGGGATTTGTCCTAAATGGTTTCTCACTCTCCTTCCACGCTAATGTGGTTAGATTACCTCTAAAATGCTTCCGTCCTCATCTCAACCCCATTAGAGTAATTATATATGCTATGCATATAACCTGAACAGGTAGTAAGACGCTGTGATAAAAAAAAAAGGAAAAAAAGAGCTTTTTTTTTTTTTGGGCCGCTTGATTTAAGGATGAATTTACAAATATATATAAAATTTGAGAAGCTCATTTCCGGTAGTTAATTTAAGGAGAAAATGGCTGAACTTATTTGACACACTAACACACATTTTAAAAGTTAGGGGTCCAGGATGTTGGAAAAAACCTCGAACAAAAACCCGAATTTCCAATTTTTCTGTTGTGTGCGTGGTGTCTCATCTGTAATAATTCTTTATTTACCTCAGCATGGACACAATGATTTGTGTTTAGTTGAATGTTTATAAATAAAATATTTCGCTTTTGTTAAAAATAGGAACACAATTCTTACGTGCCATGGTACAACAAGTATTTAGAGATCTGGGAAAAAAGTCGTTTTAAAGTTCTCATATTGGTGTAAAGGGGGATCGGGGTAGGCAATGTTTTTTTTTAAATGTAGTTCCAAACGCTTAAAATCTACGTAAAGTTGATAGATTTTGACGAGTAAACCTTTTAACTGGAAAGTCAGGTGACGTCTCATTCTATAGAACTTTTTCCAATAAAAGGTTTTGAGTACATTTTAGACCCAAATTTTGGGCACTGTTGCAACGATTTAAGTAAATGAAATGTAGTTCCTGTTATTTATTATTATTATTATTAGCACCGCGTCTTACTACCCGTTCGGTTTATACGCACTTACGCTAATGTGCAATGGTAGGGTGATTGTGAGATGAAATGGAGGACCTACAGTTTAACGTGGAATCCGAACCACGGTGGAGACCTGGCATTCCTCACATTCACAAGATGTCTTGTCAGAGGTGAAGGAAGGGTTTGGTAATCATATAAATCTGTGCCGGGACCGAAGATTGAACTCCGGACGCCAGCATAGAAGTCTGACACCTTACACCTAGACCACCAGGTCACCCTCCTCCTGTTATTTAAGCCATTGTAAGGTTTGTAATGGTATTTTTGAACCCAACTTAACAAATAGGATGTCTTTTAGATATGTTTTATCTAATTAGTATATTTTCTTGGAAATAGTGTACACAACGGAGATAACAATAAAAAAACTAAAAAAAAGTTTTGGTTTTCAATTGCCATTCAACAAGAAATTAATGTCATTAATTTCATTTTTCTCTAAATCCTTTAATAATTAATTCTTAAGCACTTTTCCTCCGCATTGGTGATCACGTCAACTAAGTGTTAGGTTCATCTAGCCTGGTTTGATGGCTCCTCGTTTTCCATCATACTTTTTAAAATTTCTCATTGTCACCTTCACACAAATGCGTATACATTGGCTTTTAACTTCTGCTTTCCCCATTCATACCCTATAAGCGTAGTTAAATGAGTATAGCCCGGATGGGTAGTAAGAAGAGCTGAACGTTTTATCTTCAACGTTTTTCTTATTTGTGACGACGTTTAGTGGTCTTGTTGCGCCCACCACGGAGAGGTGTGTATCATGGTGTGCACACTGTGGAGAGGTGTGTATCATGGTGTACACACTGTGGAGAGGTGTGTATCGTGGTGTACACACTGTGGAGAGGTGTGTATCGTGGTGTACACACTGTGGAGAGGTGTGTATCATTGTGTACACACTGGAGAGGTGTGTATCGTGGTGTACACACTGTGGAGAGGTGTGTATCATGGTGTACACACTGTGGAGAGGTATGTATCGTGGTGTACACACTGTGGAGAGGTGTGTATCGTGGTGTACACACTGTGGAGAGGTGTGTATCATGGTGTACACACTGGAGAGGTGTGTATCGTGGTGTACACACTGTGGAGAGGTGTGTATCGTGGTGTGCACACTGTGGAGAGGTGTGTATCGTGGTGTACACACTGTGGAAAGGTGTGTATCGTGGTGTACACACTGTGGAGAGATGTGTATCGTGGTGTACACACTGTGGAGAGTTGTGTATCGTGGTGTGCACATTGTGGAGAGGTGTGTATCATGGTGTGCACACTGTGTAGAGGTGTGTATCATGAAGTGAAGTTAGTCCAACACAAAGTTTGTATCCTCATGCTGCCCTAATAAATCCCTTAAGGTATGAAACTTTGAATCGTTGGGACGGGGTGCAGGGCAGGGAGGATGAAGGATAGAGAACTGGGGGTCAATGGGGGTAGGGCAGAAAGTAGCATCGCCCTTTTTGTGGGGCAGAGAGGGGAGAATCAATTGAAAAGAATAAAGGCTAGACCTAACACGTGTTAGTATTCACATCCTAAAGCTTATTGATCTTCTCAAGGTCACGTGGGCCTCTTTAACCGCACTTAATTAATAACCTTCTTTTCTCCAATTAAAAGAATGGAGGAGACACAAATTAATAATTTCTTTATTTAGTTATTCTAATTTGGGTTTTAATCAATACCCGTTGAGTGTTGACACAAAAGTAGAAATTAACTGGGTGAGCAAATAAAAACTTGACACTAATTTAAGAAAGAATATGGGGAGACTAAACGCGCATGAGAGAGCATAGCTGCTGCGTAAGATAAATGGTAACGAAATGAATGATAAATTTAACCGGGGAGTGAAATTAATATTAAAAAATTGTTACCCCCTCTCTTTTATACCTCGTAGTAATAGGCCACTAAAGAAAATACTACAAGGATAAGAGGGAATAAGCTAACATAATAATAATGAGAAAATAGCATCAGCAAGAGTTAAATGTAAAGAGTAATTTAATTCATTCGAAAATAACAGACATTTATTTAAGTGGCCTTAAGTATCTAGTAGAACGAAGAAAAACATAGTTATTAAATTATCGCTAAGACACATAAAAAGGTTAATTCAATTTGACCAGGTTAGCTATATATCAATAAAGCAAAATCTATTAATAACCATGTCTATTAATGAAATATAAAAAGCCTGAAGAGCCTTTCTAAACTGTTACAAAAACGTCTGAATATCTACAGACATTATGAAAACATACTCTTCCTATGTAAATTTATATTTTTAAATTCCATACTTTTATTTTAAATATCACGAGAGTATTCAAATTTTACACAAAACGGAAGTACCTTCAAGTACTACGATATACATTTATACTACACACATTACGTTAACTAACACGAGAGTTTCACACCTCAAACCTAATGTAAACTCACGCGGGACTACTTGAATCGGCATCATTCAAATAATGGACAAAGTCTAACAATTGATACTAAGTTAAAGAACATTTAGAAGTTTGCCACATTTCAAATATAAATATATACGAAGAATAGCCAAATTTACGTTACACAAAATATTGGAATGTATATAAAAGATTTTAAATATACAACAATAAAAGCTAGGATAATACGGATAGTCGATATATCCAGATTATTAAGATAGATAATTTTAATATATTTCATTTAACATTTCGTTAAGTTAGAACAGCAAACATTGAGAATTTACAAACATCTTTAAGAAACAAGCCCTTAAGTGGCGACACGAAACCGAAGTTACTTTTAGTTTGAAAATAGTATTAAATAATGCCCATACTTAATAAACAAATATCAGCCTATCTCGACTATAACAATATTAAATTAAATAGTTAAAGTTCCATAATTAAAACTTATACGAAAAACTATAAAAAATGTACAGAGTATTATAACTTTCCTTCACAGAGTCCATATTATTGGAAGTCGTCTCCTGACAATATAGAATAATAAACGCAGTCCGTCCGTTATGGCGTCGAGTTCAGAAGTGCATTATAAATAAATATTACAGAGGTCCATTCTCGATGGTGCCAAATTCAACAGTCTAGTTATTTCTTCCATACTTTCATATTATATAGTTGTCTTACTGCGTAGGTATGATAGGGGGGAATTAGTCCAAACTAAGCCGGTGACGTAACATTTTGGAGGATCACGCCATCTTCCTCACGTAGGCCATCATTCTTGTAGGTCGCTGATTGGTCATCCCGCTTCGTATAGACTATACTCTGGTTTGTTGTCAAAAATCTTTTTAACTGCTTGGCTGCTGACGTCAGAGATCAGGTGATGGTTGCTCAAACCACCCTAAAGAGGGCAGCCATGTCCGCGTGCACTCTTCGCCAGGTGTGAAGAAAATCGCCCATCAGATATATATAAACCGGGCCGGTCGGAACATCAAGTGCTGATACACCAAGGCAAAGTTGCCCCACTCCTCGATTTAGGACGTTTTGAAGTAAGCCAGGCTACTAGGCTGTGCAAGCCAGTTTAACCAGAGGGTGCGTATATGAACAGTTTACATTGTAGAGAGTTGATAGTGAATTATATTGAATGATATTGTTTGCTTATTGCTTGAAGTGATATGGAACTACAACAGTTAAGAATACTATTGTAGGCTATTTGAATAAATGTCGACGTTTCTTGGAGTGGGTAGTAGGAATCGGACGATAGTCTATGCAGCATTGGTTTGGGTGGGGCTTCGATTGTAAAATACAACTCTTGTATTGTTACAAAATAAATCACGAATTCTCTTGCAACAATTCTGAGAGTATTTCTTCCTTACTCCTAACGGTAGGCTCGTGGCTCACTACTTTCTAAATTCTACTTTCAAGTGTGCCTTCGCTCCATCTTTAGGAGCGTTCAAGTATTACGTGAGCACTTTGGGGGAGACAGAGGGTTGGAGCTTTGCTTATTTTTACTGACAAGAAGGTAAACGGGGCTCAGAACAATTCTTATCCGCTTCGGTGGCAGCATGGTCTAAGGCGCTACTGTTGAATTAGACTGTACTGCCGATGACGGGTATATCGGGGTTTGATCTCGATCGGATGTACTGAGGCTGGTTTGCTCTAAATGGTTTTCTACTCTCCCTCCACGCAAAGACTGATATATTTCCTCTAAATTTAACCTTCCTAATCTCAAACACTAAAGTAATTAGTACATGGGCGTTTAAACTGAACCGGTGGTAAAATTCGGTGCTAAAAATATTAAAATAATAATTTAAAAAAAATTCTTACGTAAGCCAGAAAGAGACGGGCAAGAATGGCGCATGGACCCAGCCACCACAAGTGGACACATAATAATTAAAAGTGTCAAGATGTGGATTCATGCACCTTGTTCATAATATTAAAAGTAGCTTAGTATGTTTTATAGTTATAATAATTCATGTATTCACTAATAATGTTTTTTAATTTTTGTTATTATTAATTATTTCGCTCCATTAATTGTTTACTAATTACCAGCAATTTATAAATCGCATAAGAAAATAATGGTTATTTTTGTAAACAAATTACAAAAAAAAAGTTGACAAATATAATGTAAGAAAGAGAGGGTTGTTTGGTTCGGGTACTTGCTTATTTTTGCCTACAAGGTGTAGGAGGGGGGGACTGCATAGAGGTGTATGTGTGTGTGTTTAAGATGAGTCTGTATGTCCTGAGCATGTGACAGACACCCTGTATCAGCCCAGGGATAGTCAGCAGGTTGTCTGAAGTTTTATTCTTGTTCCGAGAGGTATAAAGGATCGAGAGAGAGGAGGGGCGGGGGGCAAGTATTCACAAGACTAAGGGGACGCAAGTTGGTTCAGCATATTGCCAATTACTAGGGCAAAAGGCCATTCTGCTTTCCCTCTTCTTTTTTTACTCCCCTTCTCGCGTCTGTTTTCGGGGGGGAAACAAACCTCCCGTAGTTCTGTTCCTTTTGACGTTAAAAGGATGTCCGAGTAAATCCATTTGAGATGACGTGAGATTAGTTATCTCTGCGTAGTCTTCAAGCGTCCAAGAGAAAATGCTCGTCCTCGACGCTCCGGGAATCCCTGGACTATAATAGAATTGATCTCGAATAATGCTAACATCTTGCAAGCTCTGGGTAAAATGGGGTTGGGGGTCAGGAGACGGACACTCGCTCCGCTTTGGATGCTCCGAGCTACACAGAGATGTAAATACCTTTTTGTTCACTCCCCGTTTCTCTGTGTGAATCTCTTGAATGTTAACTTCAGCTTTGTGGTGTCTCTTGATATTTAAAAAAAAATGTTTTTGTATAAAACTTTTTTGCCTGTGGTTTTCCTTGGTAAATTACTCTGACAAAAGCAAATGCTGCGTTAATTTAATGTCCGGTTCATTCCGGAGTCGAGGTTTGAGTCTGACCATAAAGGCGGAGGGGAGTGGAAGGCAGAGAAGGAGTGGACTTGCTTTGGCGATTCACGTTAGGTACAGGAACGTCGTTCTGCTTATCTTAAGCGGTTTCTTGTTGAGTTGACTTTGCCAATCAGGAACCATCAAACGCGCTTTATAATCAATCTTTAGCCGCATTTAACCGTAGCGCTGAGATTGCAGCTCTGATCTCTAAGCAAATGGTAAGAAAGGTAGATATCTTCACACAGGCTAAGTATGTTACAAAGTTGTTACTTTATTTGACCTTCCTCAGTCTCTCTTAAGGATCTGACAAAAATAAAAGTGGCAGAAGAATGAATGATACTAGCAATATACAGCCAGTCCCTGTGATGAATGGAGTGAAGGTGTCGCTTGTAGAGGCTTGGCAGACTGGTGTGTAATAGCTAATAGTACCTTCTGGTTCAGTGAGGAAAGCAATAGGAAACTATCTCACTCCTCATTTCCCTAGTACGTTTCTTCAATGTTGCCTAGGATTTACAACTACGGTGGAACTATAGAGGATCTAAACAACCTTCTGGTTGAGTACTATTCGTAGTTCGTACATACGGCTTATTATCTGTTTGGGCTATAAGCATACTAATTAGCAATTACACTGTGCTAGGGAAGAAGGTTTAATTTATAAGAAGTTTACCCTCAATCTGGAGAAGAAAGAGAGTGTAAAAAGAAAAGAAAAACACGCTCAGTACCCTCGACCGAAATTCTAAACATGATCTCTCCGTCAGTGGCACTCCAGTCTATTGCGAGAGTGATACCTTGTGCCAGTGGTATACAACTTAGGGTACGCGTACCTCCTGGAGTACGGGAATACATTTTAGGGGGTACATAATATTTAATTATAAACAGTGACTAATCAGGGACAGATTTAGGGTTATCCACTATAGTCCCAGACGTAAGGACATTTGAACTAGGAGGAGCACCAGTTTTATTTTAAATATAGATTATAGAATATCTATAACTTTAATTATGCACCAACAATTTTGGGGGCATAAAGTTGAAGAGAAACTATATTTGGGGGGCTACGTGAGCAAAAAACAACAACTTGTAATACCACGGGGTTGAGCCCTTTGGACACCGAAACGGGTAATCTCGACTAAAAGTACAGCCTTTGGTTTCCTTGCCATAGTTGCAAATATATATCTATGTTGTATTTTCATTGTCGTGCATCAAAAATCATGTTAATGAATGATGTATTAATTTAATCGAATAAAGCAGTGTTGAGAGCAATCAACAATCGCTATTGTTGTAGCAGATGAGATCGCGACCAACATTGACGGAACCTTTTTTTAACACCCATGCGAAGAAACGGAAGAATGATCGAACCAGTATCCAGTTGTGAGGCGCCATTGGGAACCTGGATTATAAACGACGGATTTGGCCAATCAAAACGTCAACAAACCGCCATGTTATCACGACAAACATTTACGGTAGTACAACCAGATTCGCTCCGACGAATATTAAAGAACGACTTTTCCGTTCTACCCTCNATTGATTATGTATGATGCAATATTATTGAGTATACAGTTGCTTTAATCAGATTATTATTGAATCTTTTTCCTCTCCTCATCCTATCCCCTCATCTCCCTCACTCATTTCCGTCTGCTGTTTAGTACTATTTGATTTCCAGTTTGTAGCTCTGTATGTATGTTTGCGGACATGCACACATATGCGAAACGCTATTGTGATTTTGTGTATGCGTTATAGGGGTTTCGCTCGTGTTTGTGCTGTGGCTATTGACACTATTCTTATAGCCAAGTGTACACATACTGCCTGTGTATAAACCTACGGTCGCATGCATATGTGGACTATTTGTGAATATGCAGAGTTTGGTGTGTGTTAGGCCCCCACAGTTATGTGTGCACATGTAATGAGGCGAGGGCCATACAGGTGTCGCTAACATGTCCAGCACACACACACACACATACACACACGTCATTTCATGTGTGACGTTGTCAGAGTTCGGGGCTAAGGGGTGCATACGCTGTACGCAATTTTGATGGTGGTACTCCTTCACTAAAATTACATTTATTTTTAAAAAGTGGTAGAAATTGATGTTAACTTGGCAGTTGAAAAGTTATTATTAATTTGTTTAAATTTTACCGAAGGATACATGGGAATTTACAGTCCGATTTTCGTGTGATGGGCCTTATACGACAAATAAAAGCTACTAAATCTTCCACTTTATTGTATTTATACGTCAAGTAATGGGATCGGCAGCTTTTAATTTTGATAGATAATATCAATACCCATACAATAACACGAATGATATTGTAAAATATTATCAATGCAGACAGTCAAAGAAGTTTATATTTTCTTGGATTGTCTTTCTTCCAAAATACCACTGTGCCTTGAAAAAAAGGGGGTGGGGGTATATACAAGGGTTTCCACGCAACTGGAAAACCGAGAGAACTGAGGAAAAACAAGGACTTTTGCAAAATCTAGTAAAAAAACTAGAATTTTGTTAATTTGGGACATTTAACTGAAAGCTTAAAATATAAGAAAAAGTGAATAGAAGAATTAAGCACGCTGATTGAAACATTTCCTATTACCCCTTAAACAAGGGTTGTGGCGGCAGAAGATATTTCACCCCATCAATCTTGCATCATCGTGTTTAAACATAAGTTATATGTCTTCACACTTAGGTTGATAAAAAAATGAAATTGTATTACTCTTTTTCTTCAATCAAAATGGCCTGGAAAAGCTGGAAAGCACAGGGATTTGGTTAATAAGAAAATAGTGGCAATCCTGTAAATGGTATGCCAATCCGCGGGCTTTGTTTGACTGGTTACATTTTTATACTTTTTAGAAGAAAAATCTCTCGCACTGGTGGTCATGTGAACTTCGTGCCAGGCTCATCTAGTTTGGTTTTCTGATGATGGAAAGACTCAAGTTCCAACTCTTCCTGCACTCCACTGCTGGATATTCTATCTTCCTCACGCCTAGCCTCATTAGTGTAATTAAATGCGTCTACCATGGATGGGTAGTAAAATGTGGTTTGAAAAAATAGTATATATTTGTCTTAAAATGTGTTGTGGATGATAAAATAAATAACTTCCAAAACCATAACACCTTTGATTAGAGGGTGCAAGACGGCGTAATAAAATCAGAACTTAATATCAGTCTTAAGACGATCAAAACCCGCTTCGATGGCCGCGTTGTCTAACGTGCTACTCTCGTGCTAGACTAGACTGCCAAGAACGGGGAAATTGAAATTCGATCCCGGTCGGATGCACCGATTGTGGTTTTCCCTAAATTGTTTTCTACTCTCCTTCCAAGGAAATGCGGGTGCACTTCCTCCCAATTAAACCTTCCCAATCCCTTAACCATCTAGTGTAATTAGTACATAAGCGTATAACCCGAACGGTTAGTAAGACGCGGTGCTTAGTGATCAAAATGGCATGATTGTCTTTCATCGTCAATTAATAAAGTAATAGTTACCTAATATTACAACGCATCAATCAATAAATCAAATATTAATTTAGTAATCATCTGGAAAACTACTTCCTTAGTAAAATTATTCGATTCAAATGGGATCAATATAATTTGAATTTATTATTGTGAGCTTAAGATTAACAACATTTATAAAAAAATAGAGTTTTTCAAACTGTGGTACACGTACCCTCTGGAAGAGGAGAGGAAGGATATTAATAATTACGTATTTTTTGATCATTGTAATTTTGAGGAACAAATGATCATAGATTTTTCACTTGATGTCATGGCATTTTATAAGACATTTGTTAAAGTTTGAAAAAAAATGTAACAAACAACAAAGTATTGATCTTGTATTCCACAAATTCGAAGAAATATGTCGTGTCACGAATCACAGGAAACCAACATTTAAATATTGTGGTGACTCGCTATAATACATTTTATAATGTATGCAAGGGAATTTCGGTAACAATTTATGTACAAGTGGGCGACGAATAGTAAATCTATTTACATTTACGACTCTCATGTTTTCCTCTAGCCTCATTTATTCTAACGTATATATAATGGTATTTTAATAAGCTCCGTATCCCGCATAGAAATAATTGACGTTCAATCAACGGCAATTTGATCAATAATGCTATTAAAGGAGTACCTTGGCACTTATTTACAAGGTTGTACTTTCGACAAGATGGTCGGGACTGGTGGTCATGCACTCTTAAGGTGTCAGGTTTATGTTAGACTGGATTACGGGTCGTCCTTAAATACGTAAGGCTTTTTAGTCATGATTTTGACGCCCTTCGCCCACCCTCACGTAAGGGATAGTGGGGTTTTCGGTCTTAGCCCCTCTTTTTGGTTTCCACTCTACGTATTTTTTTATGAATTGGTAAATTAGATTATTTTAGTTGTTTGCTATTTTTATTACTATTAAAACGAAAAATCATTAGCCATGTATTGTAATTAACTATCTTTGTGCAAAATATAAATTCTCTAATTCAATTATTTCTTTCAGTTTTTTCTGACTTTTTTTTAGATTTTGTTTCATCATAAAAATTGATAAAAAGAAGTTACGTAAACTGTATTCTCCCTCTCTCTCTCTCTCCCTCGCATGGAAATACTGATTTTCCCCCCTTCTCCCTAAAAACCCTTACGTAATTTAAGGACGACCCTTACCGATGACGCAGAGTTCCAGGCTAGATGCGAATGTGGGTGCACGACCTTTAAACAGTGTTCGGTGACTTGAAAACACTGGGAAACAGGGAAACGTGAGGAGATTTGCTTTTTCAGGGAAAAGCCAAGGAAAAGTTGAAAAATCTGAACATTTCTGGAATTTTTACGTATTTAATAAAAAAAGGTACGCAAATTGTATCTACTATTATCAAAAGAATATTTGTTTCCCCCGTTAATATACACCACGCATTTCTTTAAAGAGTTGAGAATATTAATCTAATTTCTCAAAGTCAACATGTGATTTCCTTGTATTCTTCTCCCCCCGCTCCCCCACCCATCTGTCGCACGTCTTTAACCAAACTTGAATCATAGTTATGCGCATGCGTAAGAGTTTTATTACATTATTGGAAAAAGAAACTAAAAAATAATACGTCTCACAACCATTTTAAGCTGCACTGGCGTAATGCTATCTTATAATACGCCATACAATTAAGTATATATAAAAGACGAAGCTTGAGGGATGAATGATTTTAGTTACGGAAATGAGCCTATCGCAATTATAATCGAATAAATTGAAAAATTACACCTGATTCAATTGATTTCAATGAAATCCACCTTAGATCGTAGGGCTTGATAACCAAATAACTCATTGCATTAGGCTTTAACCCCTTCATAGAGTGACACCATTTCGAAATGTGTTTGAGGACAATAATTTTTAGAGATTATTGCAAACAACATATCATATGACAGGGCTAATTTAAGAGTTCAAATATTTATGAACAAATTTATTTATCAAAAACAATATTATAGCGAAGATTAGGGAAATAATCCAGTTGGGAATTGCACGCCATTGCTAGGTCAAAGTTGTCGTTATCCCGCCTATTACTCAGAATATACATATCACGCGTTTTACCGGTTCTCTATGGATGTGAAACGTGGGCTCTTACCTTACATGGCGTAAACAAATTTTATGTGTCCGAAAACAAGGTTCTTAGGAAGATATTCGGTCCAAAGAGGGATGAGGCCATTGGGGAGTGAAGGAGGCTAAATAATGGTGAGTCACATACCCTGTACTCATCACATTACATTGTTTGGATAATCAAGTCTCTTGGATTAGCGCGGGCAGGACTTTCAGCGCGAATAGGAGAATCTGAAGCCATATTTAGGGTATTTACGGCAAACCCAAAGGGAAGATAGCGTTGGGAAGACCTAGGCACAGTTGGGAGGATAACATTAGGATGAACCTCGTGCTCAAGATAGGAAGTGGCGTACTTTTGTAAGTGCGGTAATGCACTTTCGAGTTCCTAATGTTATGCAGTAAGTAATTATGTGTTTAGAAATATAATTACACTAAATTTTGATCTGAATAAAATTATGTTTTTAATATATATAGGAGCCTATACATAATATATTAATATTTATATGTTAAATATTGCATATAAACACGTCAGTGTTCTACCACTAAGCTTTCCAAGAATCGTCCCGTACTCAGGGTCATTCTTCACTCAGAGTTTAAGGTAAAGTTACCTCAAATGTCTGAAACTGTTTGGTATCGACATTCGAAATGAACTGCTATTGACTGTAGAACTAATTAAACATTCTTTTTATATAACATCACAGTCGAATAAGGTTGACTTTTCTAACCAAATAAGGTTAGGGAAGCCTCAAATCTTTAACGATTGTTAACAATTACAGAAACTATGGAATCTATCCTAAAATAAACTCTGATTTTTTTAAATAGGAAACCACCAACATTGATTGCAAGACTCTAAAATTCATCTAAGTTATTAAAAGCTTCTATATTCCATTCACCGTAGGAATTGACTTCTGAAAGGCCTTTTCCCTACCATAAATCTACTATATAGTAGGATATTGGTAGGAAAAAAGACCTTTCAGAGAGTAATTCCTACCGTGATTGGAATATATTAATACTTCCTTATGTATTACTGTTAAGCTTATCTTTAAATTATTATTATTTTTTATCAAAGCGTCTTACTGCCCGTTCGGGCTATACGCTTGTGTACTAACTGTGCTAATGATTTTAAGAATTAGGAAGTTTATATTTATAGGAAGGGTACCCACATTTTTGTGGAGGGAGAGCTGTAAAAAAATTGGGAAACTACCCTCAGTAGACCCGACCGAGTCTCGAACCTTGATCTCCCCGTTATCGGCAGTCCAGTCTACTGCGGGTGTAGCTCGTTAGACCACGTGGCCAACTAAGTGGGTTAAACGGCTTAAGAATATACATATATAAATACAATTTGTAACCAACCCGTTTTTCGCCATTGTGGCAACATTAGTTTCCAATTTTAAAATAACGGACTTCCGATGAAGATCAGACTGTCGCTACTTAGCACATAGTCTAAGCATTGATGCATCTTTCTTTCTTTTTTCACCGCGTCTCACTACCCGTTAGTGCTATAACCATATACATACACTTATATATCGCATGCGAAAAAAGATTTTCATAACAAGAAGTAATTACTAACCTCAACTAACATAAATTTAAAAAATCAGGAAAAGGTTCTTAAAGTAATATATATATATATATATATATATAGAGCGTTGCGCTTAACGAATGGACACTAGGCACAACTGTTAGGAACAGCTTAGAAGCTACCACAGAATGTTTAAAATATCATGGGTGATCAAATACTGAAGGGCTAAGAAAAGAAAATGAATAAAGAAAACTTTGGAAAGGTATACAACAAAGAAGAGTTAAGATGGTAGGACATTACTGATACACGATAGTTTGATGAATATAATATAGGATATGTGGAAGGAGTACATTCAAGAGAGAGACCAAGACTGTTGAGTACATACATCAGATAGAGGACGATGTTGACAGAAGAACATACAAAATATGTTTTAAAAAAAATTGGCCCAGGATAGTCAAAAGCTGCAACAAAACAATCGCAAGATTGATGAGCCAATGGTGATGAATATGGTTCTATGTTGTAATGATGACCAAGGTGGAATTTAGAGTGAATGTGTTGGCATATAAGTGGAAAAAGAGCGGGAAACTGTTTAGGGCCAAAAAACCCTCCTTCGGCACACCCGGCTGAAATTAAAACCCCAATAGCCTAGATTTTGACAGTAAAGAATATTACGAGTGTGACGCCTTGGACTTAAACCACATCTTAAACGTTTGCAATCGCAAGCTATTTTTCCGAATGGACTTATAAATAAATTTTAATAATCTACATTGTTTTGTCTAATATGTATTAGTGTTAGTGGATTTTATTATATTGTGTCGAGAGTAGCTTAATGACCGAGCTTAGCGAGGCCCTGTTTTAACTCGACCATTTAGCATTTAATCTGTCTGTTTGTTCCAAGATAATTGTCAGGGACATCCTTTGGACCTGTGCCAAACGAGGCATGTAGGATGTTTATATTTTTTTAAATTCCTACATCTATAATATTGTGATACTGACGTCTTACATCTCGTAAACATTGGTTACTCTCCGTGATATAGTGTAATATTGAATAAATTTGTGTTCTTTATTAACTTTATCACCAAGAAAAAATATATTTAAATTCAAGAAGAAATTAAAGAATAGATTTTAACTTGAATTCCAGAGAGAAATGTTAAGAATATGGGAGGAGTGAGATCTTATTTACACATACCTACTAGTAAGACTGTAATAACGATAATATCATGGAGGGATCGTGATCTACTGTTCACAGAACTAATAGTAGGCCTTCATTCAAGGTTTTTTGGATTAACAATCTTGTACATAGCTAAATACATCATTGACGCACGCTAGGTCCTACCTTTTCTGAAACGGCGGGTTTAATTGCAGTTCCAGATGACCGGCGAACGTGATAGTTAACACACATGCGTTGTCCCGGGCCGATGATGAGGTTTTAATCTGGCAGATGAGATGAGACCAAGTGTGAGATGGAATCATGTGAACCGTCAAGCCTCTGTCCAGGTGTAGCCGCTAAACTGTCCAGGTTTTATTATAATTATGTACGACCCGGAGGTGATCTGCCGGGTTGAGGCGGACAGTGGTGGGATAAAGTTCACACTCGCAGTTGAACGCTAGCCTGTGTGTGTAGAGCCAAACTTACAGATAACACCTATACCCTGTTTTTGGCTGCAAGAGATGTCTGACTGGCCTTTTCTTCTGTCACATTTCTAATATGTTGTAGGATTTTTGTATGAAAAAATATTTTCCAATCATTCCTTATTACCATAGACGGGATAGCTTAGATAGGTAATACAGCTGGAACCCGCAAAACTGTCCGAATGCTCTAAACTCTAAAGCGTCTCTCTCGCGTTTTAGACTCGCCCGTTGTTGACGGGGAGATCAGGCTTTTCCGAAATGGTTTACCACTCTTCTTCCACGCAAACCAAATCTGAGCGATCACTGGTGAATGGTGCTCGCTCCAGTTCGCACACCGTTTACACCCAAGCTAATTCTCCATTCGTTGATTCCCGTTCGCGTGTGTTCTCTATCTCTAACCTTCGCCCCGGTTTAAATGGCGCATATGCAGTTCAGGGATTTTTTTATTCAAAAAGAAATATATGGTATAACTGTTTCACTGGCCTCATTTTCACTATTTTTAAAATTATAACACAGAAAACCGTACCAGGATGCAACCTCTGGTTTGAGCTTTATTACCTACCTAATCTATGTGCTGTACATGGGGTGATAAGAACTCTTTAAGGTTGCCTCCTACTTGAGGGGAAATATCTTCAACCTACCATATTTCTTATAAGAATAGCAGTTCTGAAGCTTTAAAAACAACAAACACAAAAATCTTCACATATCTTTAAATGTTCAACCGTATACTTGGTCTCTTTTCTGTAAGCTTTATTTTAACCGTCAATACGTGATGGACACGTGGACTAAATATCATTACAATCCATACTGGCTGAGGCT
This sequence comes from Timema poppense, assembly GCA_902141375.1. Lineage (NCBI taxonomy): Eukaryota > Metazoa > Arthropoda > Insecta > Phasmatodea > Timematidae > Timema > Timema poppense. Next base: position 59,948 of record CABFOV010000340.1, read on the forward strand.
CGAACCCCGCCTGGTTGGAGGCTGTCCTTAATTTACGTAAAGTTCCCCCC
>CABFOV010000340.1:69665-88472 GCA_902141375.1 Timema poppense
CTTCTTAACCCGCCTCGGTGGCGTAGTTGGCTAACGCGCTAGTCGTGTTGAGCTCGACTGCCGAGGACGGGGAGATCGAGGTTCGAATCTCGGTCGGGGGAACTTGGGGTGGTTTTTCCTAAATGGTTTTCCACTCTCCCTCCACGCAAATGCGGGTTCACTTCCTCTAATTCAACCTTACCAATTCCCAATCCTTTAGAGTAATTTGTACTTAAAGCGTATAACCCGAACGGGTAGTAAGATGCGGTGCTAAATATTATTATTACTTAGGCTGCTTAAGGGGAGCTTACTAAAAACCTATTTTTGAAAATTTTGTTGTAAACTTTAAGTATAAAAATAAACTATGATGAGTTTGTACGATTGTGTTATACCATTTTTGTTTTATTAAACTTATGTCAGCATGATATGTTTTTCAATCACGTTTCATTTTCATGGATCCGCTAGTAAATTTGAATATGCCTTTCGAGTACCAATACATGCAATTTATATTAATATATATTTTCATTCTTAGCTAAAGTATGTTAGAACACTTCAAACAAAATCGTCAATTTCGTTTCTTTCATTCCTTTTCTTTACATCTGTTCGAAGATGAATTAAGTCTTAAATGTCCGTACAGCTAGTTTATTTGTGTTGAGGTCACAGTTATATTCTAGGAATAGTTGTTGAATCAGCCAGCAGCTGCATCGAGAAGATATACGTTCATTTTAAAGTTTATTGTGTCGTTAAATTAGCAAGCTGCAAGCTGTTTCAACACGTATTGACCCTTTATTTACTTATTTTAATGAAAAAATTACATTATTTATGATCCACTCACACGAAAAAAAGGTTTTTTAATTAAATAACATTCCTTTGTCCCCGTGGTTGACATGGTGGTCTAGGGGTAAGGTGTCGGACTTCTGTGCTGGGGGTCCGGGGTTCAATCCTCGGTCCCGGCAGAGGTTTATCTGATTGCCAAACCCTTCCTTCACCTCTGACAAGACGTGTATTAATCACATCTTGTGAATGTGTGGAATGCCAGGCCTCCACCGTGGTTCGGAATCCACGTTAAACTGTAGGTCCTCCATTTCATCTCATAATCACCCTACCATTACACATGAGCGTAAGTGTGTATAACCCGAACTGGTAGTAAGACCTGGTGCTAAAAAAAAAAAAAGTTTAAATAGACACTTTTCTTACAAACTGGTCGCTCCCTTATACTTTTTGTTTTAACTTTTATATTTTATTAATTATATTTCATAAAACTTGAAGGCCCCCCCCTTCTAACATGTAAACTGTTTCTTAGTTAATTATAATATTGAAATAAAGCAGCTGCTACCCAGAGGTTCCAAGCCATATGGTTTGTTTTACCTTCCTCCGAGGCTTGGAAATGACTTGACGGCATTAATCAAGACTCCGTTTCACCTTTCTAGGACTAATTGAAAAAAAATATAGACATCCTTGCCGCGCTTTGTTGAAATAAAACTTGTGCTATGCACATCATACATACACATACATAAATGTATACACACATACACATATAAATACATAAACACATACATAATTATATAAGCATGTAGCTACACATTGTTGACTCTGAAATAAAGCAGTCCTACCTTGAGTGGTTACACTATGGCCCTATCTTACAATCTCTATCATAGTGGAATCAAGCAAGGTAAGCTTTTTTTTACCTTACAGAGTAAACGAAAGGTAGATTACATATAACATACAATATGGTGCCTACAGACAGGAAAAACCTGAAAATGTCCCGGGAAATTTTTTGATGCAAGGAATTTAGTTTTTTTTAATTAAGCAAAAGTCAGAGAATTTAAGTAGTTAACTAGCCTAGTTCTTTACCTAAACATTTAAACAAAAGTTAAATATTTTGTTTCTTGATGTTAACAAAATGCGACGCCTAGATATTGGCAGTCTAACATAAGATGGCTGTGCAAGGTTTGTACGATAACACATTTAAACAAGGACACAAAACATTAAATACTAGTAGAATAACTTTAAATCAATGTTTATGTATATTAGCAGTTAGGATTGTTTAAAGAAATGTATGATCTATATAATAAACAAAAACATTGCAATCGCAAAGGGAGAAAACCGTAAAAAGGTATCTGGATTATTTTTAAATCTCTCAAACATGATAAAGTCAAGGAATTATATAATAAAATTGTATAGCCACCCTAATATAATCTTAAAAGTTTGATATAAAAAAAAGCGTAATATAATTAAATTACACAATGATGCATTTTTTGACCTTCTAGGGATCTAAACCTCAAAATCGTTGATAGACCCCCTTTTTTTTTAGCATTTTGCTAGCTTTAATATCTTGATTCACGATCCAAAGATAGCTAGCTATACGAATACTCGAATAGCCCATTAATAGCATTTTGTTAGTTTGTATATTTTGATTCGCGATCCATGCGTAGTTATACAAATATTCAAATCCCCCCACTCTTATCATTCTGGCTGTTTGTTTTGGTTTGTTTGTTGGTTCACAATTCCAGGATAGCAATAAAAAACACTATTTCTCAAACACTGCTCGGTGGCCGCATGGTCAAAGGCTCTACTCTCGCAATATAATAGACCGCTGAAGATGGGTAGATTGGGGTTCGATCCTGGTTGGGTTCAGTGAGGGTGGGTTTTCCACTCTCTCGCCACGCAAATGCGTGTGTACTTTCTCTCAATTAAATATTCCTAATCCCTAACACGTTAGGGTAATTAGTATATAGGCGTATAACCCTAACGGGTAGTAAGACGCGGTGTTAAGAATATATATTTCTCTAACATGTTGTGAAAATTAGTCGAATATTTTTAATTGTGCCATAGTTGTGGACGCCACGAGTAAATACATTTTCTTAAAACCACGTCTTAATCCTCTTTCGGTCTGTTCTTATATCTGCTAGTTACGCTAATGCGCTAAGGATGAGGAATGTTGCATTTAGAAGAAGTGTAGCCTCATTTGAGTAAAGGGAGATTATGAAATCATTTAGGGAGAAAAACATCCTAATTACATCCTACTGGGATTTGAACCTTGATCTCCCCGTCATCGGCAGTTCAAGCTTTAGCGATAGTGACGCCTTAAGACCATTCGACCGTCAAAGTGGGTAGTAAAGTAATTAATTCTCGATTAAAATTGGAACATGGCTTGAGAATTGTCGATAGCTGTTTTCCTCCTAAATCTGACATGTCGGTAGCTTCGACGTGCTCACGGCCTTGGTCGCATTTGTTTGTCCCAGTTGGCCCACTAGCGTTACTGGTGAACCTGACTACTTCCAATCTGTGAGCTAGAAACGTTCCCCCTTTCCCCCCCTCACCCCCTTTTATAATGTTCCAACAAGCAAAACAACGGCGCAGACACCAAATTATAGTTATTAGCCATGTACAATTCTTCCCCAGCACAATAAAACAACTCTTAAAAAGTTATTTGTTTGAGAAAATTATAGGGAATTTGTTTGTCTCGAACTAGTGGTTAATGACGTAAAATAACTCAAGTTAATAACATGTACGAGTATATTGTATCTCGGGGTATTCTATGAGTATTGTGCCTCTTTTTATATATAAACTTACAACAGTTTACTATTATGTAAGAGATAAGTGTAAGTTTTTCCGAAGGCTGCGATGTACATTTTTTTATATACATATTTATATAATGTTCCAACCTGGGATGTCTGTGATTTTGGTGTTGATTTATGTCTTTCTATATCTCGTTTATTTAAGGCTTCATGTAATTGGGAACATTCTCATTTTAAGGTTCATAAATTAACCATACTCTTGCGTCATATATTGTGGTTGAATCGTTTAGAGCGATAGACTCGCACTACAATATGGTATTTGAAGCGGTTGTTGAGAATTTTTTATCTTGTTTAGGTGTAAAAGTTTTTTTTCGCGTTGTGATCTTTTACTTATTCTTTTTTTTCCCTGCTGGTGCACTTATTATTATTTAAACTTATCATGCACCCTTAAATTAGTGCTACTTTGAAAGTCCTATGCGTACAGTAAGTTGTGTAACAGTATAATTATATATGTGTGTGTCTATATATATATATTTTTAACTGTAAAAGTCCGAAGACTGGTAAATCTTAGAATATATATATATTTATCATTCGGCCAACATAAATTCTTCATAGGTTTCATTTTGTTTATTACCCCGTTCTACTACCTGTTCAAGCATGGGCGTCTTTAGTTACGGGCAGCTCCGCTTGTAGTGACGTCATGAGGCCTAGCGATCTGCTGGATTTTACGGGGAATTGTGTGAATATATACAGTTTTCTTCGTTTAAAAACTGATTAATAACTTTAAACGATACTGACAATTAACTGATCTTAATATTGTTAGATCGAATTTGTTTCTTTCCAAATATGTAATAGCTGTAAGCATACACAAAACTTTTCGCCTACTTAATTAATTATAAGTTGAGCTAGTTCGTTGGGATTAATGCTATCAGAAAATCTAGAAGCAAATAAAAAATGTTGTGCACAATTAGAAGAGTACTATTTTCAAACATGGTTTAATTACTGACGCATGAGTAATACCGATTTATTGGAATCCAAAATAAACACATTTAAAGCTGATTTTTTTCCTTCTGAAAGAGATAAATTTAAAACAAAATGTATTTATTTATTAGCAGTGGGGAAACATGCGCCTCAGAGATAAATTAGTGACTGTTTTTTTTAAAATTCATTTGGACTCCAGGGAATTATTACTTTTATGGAAATCAATATATACGGAAAATTTAATACCTCTACTTTTTTTTTAGCTAAAATTTAATTTCTTTTGGCGACGCCGAATATTGTCAAAGCAAGACATAAAATAATCCCTGTGTCAATACTTGTCAAATAATTTGCAATATTTTGTAGCTTAGTTTATGTTGTCATTAAATTTTTGATAGTTTAGAAAGTGGTGGACTTTATATTATTTTAATATAATGTTTTTATTGCTCGGTAAAAAATACTTTATTCTTTCATTTTTACTGCGTTATTAAGTAAACATATTTTAGGACGAGGTGGTAGGGATTGCAATTTTCTTAGCAGAAATTATCTCGGCAAAATAAAAATGTATATATTTCTCCATTTGAAACATAGTTATATTTTCGTCACATGGCGACAGTTCTTAAATACATACCATGAGTGTATTATCAGTAAAACATCTTTTGACGCATTATTTAATTCTTGTCTAAAAAAAGTATAAAATCTGCAAAACTAGGAACCTCTACTCGCGTTCTCTACCAGACCTCTCCCCCACACCCATCTTTCCCCCTTTCTCACCTTAACCCAAATTCGGGAAATTATCACTTCTAGATTTTCCCGCCAAAATCTATTTTGCTTGCTTCTGCGCAGTCGCACTCCTAGAGTTGGTCCAGATATTGCAGTGTATATATCTGTGATTTGGGGTTAAAAGGGCGGATGTCCAAAATAGGTGTTTTTCAGGAGAGATTAACAAAGAGATCAGACCTAACAAACATTATCTTACAACTTCCCAACTCAACATTGACCTTACCCGCCTCGTTGGCGTAGTTGGCTAACGCGCTATTTTCGTGTTGAGCTAAACTGCCGAGGACGGGGAGATCGAAGTTCGAATCTCGGTTGGGTGAACTGGGGGCGGATTTTCCTAAATGAGATTCCACTCTCCCTCCACGCAAATGCGGGTTCACTTACTCTAAATTCAACCTTACCAATTCCTAATCCACTAGCGTAATTAATACTTAAACGTATAACCCTAACGGGTAGTAAGAGGCGGTGATTAAAAAACCCATTGGCCTTTATGAACCAAGATGTAACTAATTTCAAATGACCGATTACATCTTTGGTCGTTCTATAACCAGTTGAGTAAAAAGAAAACTACATTGGTCCCGACTACTTTTAATAACTCTTTAGAATGAAGTTTTATACATTGGCTCTTTTCGTGCATGAAAATATGGAACTTATAGAGCATTATAATACAATTATTTAATCGTAGTCTCACCCGCTTCAGTGGTAGAACGGTCTATGCCAGTGATGGCGAAACTTTCCCGACCAGTGTGACACTTAAGGACCAGCTGGATTTTGAAATAAGTTAGTATGTAGTACGCCACCTCTTATTTATGTTCTTAATGAGTACTTAAAAATAAAAACTTGTTAAATAGTATGAGATGTAATGGATTGCTCAAATAAAATTGTAAATATTTTTTAAATGCCCGAATTATACAGAAGGAAAATAGATCAGAATGCCAAGGTGAGTGTCTAAGACAATATTAATGTTATTAACTCGAGGTAAAAACATTTAAAGTAACACCTTCAAGTGAAAAAAGGCAACAAATTTGTATACATGTTAAAATCAATAACTTAAATAATCTTTCCCATATTAGTTTGTAACATGTTTTTTGTATTTTGCTAGCTGGGGTATTTTTATTAAGTTCATAATTTATTTGTCTTCAATAGCACACCAGATGATTTATAACCGTTGACTTCACAAAGTTTATTGTAAAATGTGAATGACATGGTTGTCGAAATATTATTGACTTCAAAACATTATACCACGCTGGAAAACATTGTATTGAGTTTTTTTTGTTTATTATGTCGGCGTGTCACCCAAAGTGTTCGCATGCCGTCCAGTGGCACGCGCGCCGTGGATTTGCTATCCCTGGTTTAACGTGTCACTGAACTGATCGGCTGAAGATCGGGGCTCGAATCCCGGTCGACTCTCCCGAGTCTAGTTTTTCCTAAAGGGTTTCCCTCTCTCATCCTTCAACCCATCAGAGTACTTATCAAATAGCTATGCGTATAGCCTGAATAGGTAATAAAACCTGATGATTATTTTATTTTAGGGAATTAATACCAAGGAACTTGTGTTAGCCTGTTCTATAGAGACATTTTTTTAGTGCTGTGTCTTACTACCCATTTGGCTTATACGCTCTTATGAACTAATTACGTTATTGGGCTAGGGATGAGGAATGTTGGATTTTAGATTAAATGTACCCGCATTGGCGTGGGGAGAGAGAGGGTGGAAAACCGTTAAGGAAAAAACATCATTATAACTGACCAGGGTCGAACACGGATCGCCCCGTCATTGGCAGGGTAGTCTATTGTCAGAGCGACGCCTTAGACCATGCGGCTACCGAAGCGGGGGACTTTCATTCTTAGTCTCTTTAATCAATAATGTAGATTATACTCTAATACATGGGAAAGTATTATTGGAAAATGTTGATCACTTTTTTGGATTTACTTTTTAATTAATAAATCAAATAAGACATTTATAGAAACACTAATTTTATTGACTCAATCAATGCTGGTGCTCAAAAGTGGGCTTTTAAAAAAATAAAAATCAGAGTTTAATTATATTATAAATTTCTCTCAGCTCTTTGACAAAGGCCTGCTTTTTCTCTAGTTAAATAAGCCACGTCCAAGTCTAAACTTGCGTTAAAAAGGTAATTTAATTTCCAAACCAACTTGATAGGCTCCTGGTCGTTTCCCGTACTAAACAAATACCTAGTCTGTACATCTACATCTCTTTCTTATTCTTAAAATTAGGTTTTTAATTAGATCGTTTAGTACACGGGTTATTAAGGGAGGAGTAGGAACAGAGTAAGTACATCTGCACTGGTATTAAAAGAGGATTAGGGAAAAACCATAGAGAAAATCGCTCCCGCCTGGGTTACGAACCCTGGCCAACTAACCAAGGGGTAGCCCTACATAAATGAGAGTCTTTAACTCTTAGTGTGTAACATTTTATGATTACATATTTTTACTATAATATTTTTAAAACTAGTAATTTATTACATTAGTGATGTCTTCTTTTGAGTGAGTGATGGCGATATAATATTTACGGATGTAAAGTGTTACCGAATTTAATGTCGTGTTTTTGATACCATTAGTTCTTGGACCTAGCCTTGCGCATATTCTAACGGTTGGAGTTTTGCTTTCGTGGAAACACCCCCACCACCCCCCTTTATAAGCCCCCTCCCCCCCACTTTCCCGTTCTTTTGTAATAACGTTTGTTTTCACTCGTAAATTTGAGGGAGAAAACGGACTCGTCGATGCTGTTTGCTTAATTGCGAAGTTTTGTTTTGTGAGCGAGTGTTAATATTTAATGGGTTCTCTGTTGATGTGAATAGCGTTTCGTTCCTTAATTAAGTTTCACTCCCGCCTCCGTCTCTCGTCCTGTGTTTTTATTATTATTATTTATTTGTTGATATTATCTTGTAGCTACGTACCGCGCCCCTCCTCCCTCGCCCCTCGAACATCGCTTTCGTTCTCCCACCAATGGACGTGTGAGTTGGTTGTATGTAGCTCATATCTAGTGAAACTATCGATTGTTTTTGGTTTTCGTGGGAGCCATTCAGTTACTCAGTACAATTGTACCTTTGCATTATTGAACAATTTACATAGGTGAATGAACTTTTTAGTAGACCTGTACATCTAACGATGTATTGTGTCCAATAAATACAGTAAATACTGGCTCGGTAAATTACATCATTAGAAACAAGAATATATGGTTTGAAATAGTTGTTTATTTCTTAAAGAATTAATATGTTCTCTAGAAATGGGGAAAACATAATTTCGTATGGGCATATAATGTGAAGTGTTTTTTTTAACGCAATTGTTTCAGTTGGGCCGAATGAAAAGAAATTAAATTTTATACTCTTTTCCTTGTGAACGAGGTATGAATAACAGTATATGGGAGCAATAAGTAATAACCGCTACTAAAAATACTTTTACGTATTCATACGTCAAGTCATGTGATCTGCAGTTGCCACGTTTAATAGATCATATAAATACCAATAAAATAACCATAATAATTTAGTAAAATGCTACCAATTACGACAGCTAAAAATATATGTTTGTATTTTCTAAACAGCTTTACTGAAATTGAAAACACCTGAATATTTACAAATGTGTGCTAAATGTTTACTTTTCTCATACAGACACAGGTATTCAATTTGTGAAAATTGATCATTTCCAGGTAAAGAGGAATCTTTACCATTTATGCGCCCACGAACCCAAAAAAGTGTGTCTTACAATTATATACAATTTTTTTACAACTTGAGATTTTTATGTTTTATGCTCTTGCCAACGGGCGTTAAAAAAAAATTCTAGCCCTCAAATTAAGGGTAGTTAACTTATGACTAATTTTTGAGAAAAAAACAACGAAAGGAGCTTTTACATTTTTGTTCAAAGGGAATATCTAGGAAGTGTTTTATATAAGAATGTATGTTGGTTTTCCTAAAACAAATTGATTTAAAGAGCGTTTACTAATGCCAGATTTTTAAAATTTTTGTCACATACTAAATACTATATGGGAAATTATGTAAGATTGTGGGGTACAAATTATTTGTAAAGTTTTGACCTTCTCGCACGAAGTTGGACACATATACTGAGACTAAAAATAAATGGTGTGGAAGACCACACAGACCCGCTTCTATCTTAAAAATAAATGGTATGGCGCACCACACAGACCCGCTTCTATCTTAAAAATAAATGGTATGGTGCACCACACAGACCCGCTTCTATCTTTAAAATAAATGGTATGGCGCACCACACAGACCCACTTCTATCTTTAAAATAAATGGTATGGCGCACCTCACAGACCCGCTTCTATCTTTATTTTTGTAGTACAATATATATTCCTTAAGCTTAATGTCAGTACTTCAGACATCCCCCAGTTTATGAAAAAGATACAAACATCTTTGTATGGAACTGTGCGCTTCACAGTGCCAGCGACGTGGTGTTTTACTGTTGTGCGCATGCGCACATAGTACGGGTGTGGGGAGGAAGGTGGGACTGCCAGGCAGAGAGAGCATTGTTGCTCTCACAGTGCCGGCTCTGGCGTGATGGTGGAAGGAAGTTTTTTTTTACTCCGCGTGTGTTGTGCTTAAAAACCGTGTATCATATTCTTGAATTTGATAAAGTGTAGAAGAGTGTAGAATTAGATTATTATTCTGCTTCCAGCTATTTTATTCAACAGAAAACTTTAACCATGGCCTTGCATCCCCAAGAAATGAGTTCTGTGACTGTAAGTGAACTTCAACAGCTTAAGTTTCCACAGTTATCTCTCCATCAGAAAGTTACAGTTAAGAAAAGAGGTCGTTCAACACCTGATATTCTAATATCTCAGCCAGGCAAAAGCAACAACAAGAAATAATATTCGTAGCTTTAATTCTGAATGGTACCAACGGAAAAGTGTGCTTTTGCGGCTGGGAAGTAAAAAATGCACGGTTTTGCTTCCCGTGTTTGCTGTTTGGAGGTGATCTACCGTGAACAAGAGATGGTTTTAGAAATATAAACAAAATGAAAGAAAAAACTGAAAAGCACGAGAAGTCAAAGAAACACGTTGATAATGTTGTTTCACTGTCACTTTTAGGAACCGTAAGTATTAAGGAGAAACTTAGTGAGGTATACAGACTTTCAAATCAATGAGCATAATAAAAAAGTTAAAAAGAACAGTGAAATTTTGTCCAAAATAATAGACTGCATTTACTTTTGTGGAAACTTTGAAACTCCCTTACCTGGACATGATGCAAAAGACGAATTCAGTAAATCCAGGGGTATTTAGAGGATTAGTAAATTTGGCATCTATGTTAGATTCAGATTTGAAGAATCACTTAGAAACCAGTGCAGTCTTCAAAGGTGTTACTACGCATACCTTAATTGCAACGAATGTAGTAGGTCTAATTTAAGAATAAATGTACCCGTATTTGCGTGGGGGAAAGTGGCAAACTGTTTAGGAAAAAAACACCCTGAGTACACCCGGCCGTGATTTGAACCATAATATCCACTTCCTCGGCAGTATCAGTCTATTGTGACAGTGGTTCGTTAGAATCGTGATTTTCAACCTTTTCTCATTTCGCTGTACACTTTTTGACAAGGCGCTAAAATTGTCAAAGCACACAATCCATTTTTTAAAGAGATTCTATCATTGGAAAAAATGAATAGGCCTGTTAGGATCATCTTTAAATTATTATTATTATTATTATTATTATTATTAGCATCGCGTCTTACTACCCGTTCGGGTTATACGCACTTACGCTAGTGTGTAAAATCCGAACCACGGTGGAGGCCTGGCATTCCCCACATTCACAAGTTGTGATTAATACATGTCTTGTCAGAGGTGAAGGAAGGATTTAGCAATCAGATAAATCTGTGCCGGGACTGGAGATTGAACCCCGGACCCCCAGCATGGAAGTCTGACACCTTACCCCTAGACCACCTAGTGACCCATACTTAAAAGTTCAATAGCTAAAGTTTTAATAACTGTCATATTTTTCAAAAATTATGGTGGTCATTGATTTAAAAACACATTTTTATTCCTCAACCTTTTCCCTCGCTTCTTTTCGACCTTCTCTCAAACTCCCACTGCACGCCTGCTGGCGCTTTGAGGCACATCGGCTGACCCTTTGAGACACATCGGCTGACCCTTTGAGACACATCGGCTGACCCTTTGAGACATACCCGCTGACCCTTTGATACACACCCGCTGACCCTTTGAGGCACATCGGCTGACCCTTTGAGACATACCCGCTGACCCTTTGAGGCACACCCGCTGATCCTTTGAGGCACACCCGCTGACCCCTTGAGGCACACCCGCTGACCCTTTGAGACACATCGGCTGACCCTTTGAGGCACACCCGCTGATCCTTCTAGGCATACCGGTTGAAAAATGGTGAGCTGCGATTACCGAGGGGAGTTTGTTTCGGGAACATTTCGCCACGAATTGGAAATGTTTTCGCGCGTGTTCTTGTCGTTGGCGCGAGCAGGCTCCGTGGCGTCGCGTGCCGTTACACACACACACACGTGTTCCTTTAACGACCGTTTAAACGGCTGTAGCGTGGTTACGTCCGGTGATGATAGCTCACCTCTGCTTGTACATGACAATTACTCGACGCGCAAAATACTGGTCGCTTATCAAAACTTTATCTGAAACATGGCACATTATTTTTAAATCAAATGTACAACACTGTAAGGCATTGCTTTTTTTTTTTAAAGAGTTTATCGTTCCTGTTCGTTTGGTACAGTCCGCGGAGGGATAAAATTATGCTGGTATGCAAGAACGAAGTTGACTAGACCAGTAGTGTTTTAAGGACTATTATGACGTCATTTCTGGGAAAAATCATCGCGCTTAGTAAGAAAATAAATGCCGCCACTAGTCGCTTCGATTGTAGAATGGTCTAAAGGGAGGCATCAATCACTCTTGCGCGAGACTAGACTGCCGATGATAGGAAGATTTGTGACCTGGTGGTCTAGGGGTAAAGTGTCAGACTTTTATGCTGGCGTCCGGGGTTCAATCCTCGGTCCCGGCAAAGATTTATCTGTTTACCAAACCCTTCCTTAACCTCTGACAAGACATCTTGTGAATGTGGGGAATGCCAGGCCTCCACCGTGGTTCGGATTCCACGTTAAACTGTAGGTCCTCCATTTCATCTCACAATCACCCTACCATTACACATTAGCGTAAGTGCGTATAACCCGTACGGGTAGTAAGACGCTGTGCTAAAATAATAATAATAATGATGATAGGAAGATTGGAGTTCAAAACTTGGCTGGATGTACTGAAGGTGTTTTTATTTCCTAAACTGTTTTCCACTTTCCCCTCTACACAAATGCGGGTACACTTACTTTAAACTCAACCCTCATCTTCCCTAACACATTAAATTAATTAGTACACATGCGTTATTAAACATATTTCACGTAGGCCTACAGTGTCACTGACTTACGTGGATTCTTAGATACACGGAGGTGGTACTTATACTTGCAGCTAGCAACGCCATCTATCAAGCGCCACTTTAAACATAATAGATGGCGTTCCTAGTAAGCTGATGCGCAGGTGATAGTTTGATCGCCAACTTGTTTGATTTTACCTTGAGCACAAGTCATTTTATCGAGGTTTTCTTTTAATAAGCAAAGCTTGTTTAGCATGGATACAAATTTTAATCAAAATCTTTAGAGCCGGATTTCGAGAACATATTTTTTTTTAAAATCTTTTCAACCTTAGAGAAACTACTCTTAAATTTAAGGTTAGATATCTAATCCCAACCTCTGGAGAACCCTATTCATACCCTAAATACCAAGCTTTAGCCAGATCAGTAAAATAGTTTTGGCTCTGGGCCGAGATACAGACGATCAGACAGACGGAATTGCGAAAACTACTTTTTCGGCTTCCGGTCATGAAACGTTGATATCCATCAAAACCTCGCATCGTATTTTTTTATCTCCGAAAGATAAAGCAAAATTTTTAAGAACCTGTGCCCTAAAACAATGTTTCGCAAAGGTGTGCCGCGGCGACGAGTTAGGTGTGCCGTGTGACAATAACCCAGAGCGCCACGCGTCGCTGTTCAACAAGAACACGAATAAAGTTGGTACGAGCGTCCATCGACCGTGCGTAGTCCACATTTCCTACTTGTACTAATATTTTCAATACAAATGTTAAAGACGCAGGCACGGATAAATAAACTTCAACCTTTAATGTTGAACCATTTGAAGTGACTTCAAGGAAAAATATAGTATTTTCTTTAATAATTCTGATTTACCGTACAACAGCTGGATGGGGTGCGTAACTCGTTTTCTGCTGCCGCAGCGCGTACCCAAAACAAGTGTGCCGGAAAAATGTTAGGATTGTTAAGTGTACAGGATATCCAGTGACCTGTAAAACAAGGAAAAGTCAAGGAATTCGTTTGGTCAGGGAATTTGATCAAATTTCTGGAATTTTCATCAATAAAATATTTAACTTTTATTTACAATAGTAAAACTAACATATTTGTATTCCAATTAATTCACACTAGGAATATATCTCAACTCATTTGTCCCTGTTGAGTATGCTAATAACAATTCTCAAACATAACAAGTGATTTTCAAGTGTTCTGCCACCTCTCTACGGCACGTCTTTAGCCAAAGTTGGGTCATGGTTATGCGCATGTGTGAGAATTGAGTATGTTGTAGGAAGAAGGAACTAAAAAAGAATGTGTGTCACAATAATTTTAAGCTGTATTTGTGTGAGACAATCTTTTAATGTATCAATATGGTCTGACTGAAATCTAACTTCGATCGCAGCACTCAAGAGTTCGTCTCTTTAGGTTGATACCTTTTAACACATTCATAATGCGTATGTGTTTAAATACAGTATTGTATTCAATTTTGATCTTAAAAAACTTATGTTCGATTATATAGTTACTGGAAAAAGTTGGAAATTGGGTTTGGAAAACCTGGAAAAGTCGGGAAATTTAAAAAAATAGTTTGACTGGACACCCTGGTGTACCGTGAACTTAAAAAGTTTGCAAAAAACTGGTCTAAATTATTCTCGTCCGATTGTGCCGAGCTGTGTGGATCACACGTTCTGTCATCTTGTTTCCGAATGTATGTCATATGAGGCACTTAGAAGGGGAAAATAAAATAACTATAACAGGAAGTCAATAAAGTTATCAACTATAATCTTAATAGCCTTCGCGCCAGTACACTACATTTCCTTTTTATACCCATTTCAAGACATGCTACGATTATGTATTGACGCCTTGTAAATGTGTCGTCTTTTTGTTTTATGTTTTAAGTAACTATATCACGAATCAACACAGCCCCCCCCTTTTTTTTTTGTTGCGATTCATAATGATGTAATGATTCAGTCGATAACTCAGGTATTACATACCTTGTCCTTTACTTCCTAACAACGTCCTTACAAGCTATACTTTACCAAATAAAAGATAATTTTCTTTTTAAAACTATTTTTCCATATTTGATATCTTTTGTGTTGTCACCTTGTGTTTTTTACTGCTATGTTTGGAAGGCAGGGCTCGGCCACTAGTTGTCGATTTATTAACATAAACAATTGTGTGAGAGATACGAGTACAATATAAAAAGTGTCATTTAGAAACAAAGTATTGTCACCGTGAAAATGTTTGACTTCGAGACCTGACAGTTTAAAATGTTGTGTTTAGGTACGACTTATAAATTTAATTTGTAATAGCCCGTGTATCTCGTTATTTTAGTACGTCTGCTATGGATAGCGTTTATTTTTCTATTTCCCTTTATTTTAAAACAAAGAATTGACCAGTTTTTTTCTACTCGTTAAAATACCAATATTTTAAAATGTTAAGCTGTTGGTTTGCTTCAAAATGTTTTCAATTAAACTGGACACGCTCAAAATATTAACTCAGGTGTACCATCAATATATTATTATCGGAATATATATATATATATATATATATATAATTAAGAGGAACTAACGTCTTTATTTTGTTTGGTTTAAGATGTTTGTCAAATTTTATGCCATTTAATTTATTTAAACTTCCTTATTTTTACTTTCTTATAACAAGATAAAGTATTATGATCGTGAAAAAAATTGATCTTCATATTATTACGAATCCTTACGTTTTTTGTAAACACAAACAAAAAAAAGTGGATTTTACCATTTGGTCTTTCCTCATGTCTGCCTGTCCCTGTCCACGGATCTTAAACGGCTAATTGGATTTCGTTCAAACTTGATATTTAGATTTGCAGGGCTATACCTCGAGACTTTTTGTATTTTAACCCTAGACCTCAGCTTAAGGTTAGTTTACTAATGGGTGATTTTTTTAAATTTCGAAAATGGTTTTTAACGTTTTGGTTTAAAATGTATAACTTTGACTTGACAAATATATTAATATTTAGCACCGCGTCCTACTACCCGTTCGGGTTATACGCTTTAAGTACTAATTACTCTAATGGATTAGGACTTGGGAAGGTTGAATTAGAGGAAGTTAACCCGCATTTGCGTGGAGGGAGAGTGGAAAACCGTTTAGGAAAAACCACCCCCAGTTCACCCGACCGAGGTTCGAACCTCGATCTCCCCGTCCTCAGCAGTCGAGCTCAACACGACAAGCGCGTTAGCCAACTACGCCTCAGAGGCGGGTGACTTGAGAAATACCATTGTATAGTTGGTTTCTGGGCAAAAACTCGTAGAAGGGTAGTTTACTGATGGAAGTTTTTTGAAAATTAGAAATATTAAAAAAATATCTCTAACGATTTGGTTCAAAATGTATATCTGGAGACTGTGTGGTATGACGAATAACATTGTATCATTGTGTTTGCGGTAAAAACATTAAAATATTTTACAAATGGCAATATCAATTTGGTTCCAAATGGGTACTTACTTATCTTGGGAGTGTTTGACATAACAAATTACACTCTTCCCCTGTTTTTGAATTAAACAATTATTTATGGGTAGTTTATTAATGGCTAATTTTTCAAAAACTTTAAAATATTCTAAAATTTGTTCTAAAGATTTGTATGGGTATCTTAGGAGTGTTTGACCTGACAGATAATACTGTGTACTTGTTTTTGAGGTAATAACTTATTTATGGGTAGTTTACTGAGACTTATTTTTTGAAACTTTTAAAATATTTATATACGGCTCTAATGATTTTGGTTCCAAATGGATATTTTCGGAGTGTTTGACATAACAAATAACACTCTATACTTGTTTTGGGGGTGAAAACTAATTTATTTACTGATGACTGATTTTTCAAAAACTTGAAATATTTATGACCTTACCGATTTTTTTCAAATGGGTATCTTGAAATAAAACTATATATTTGTTTTTGGGGTAAAACTCATTTATGAGTAGTTTAATGATGGCTGACTTTTCAAACGCTGGAAATATTTTAAAAATGGCCTTTACGATTTGGTTCCAAATTAGTATTTTAGTAGGGTTTGACATAACAAATAACACTGTCTACTTGGTTTTGTATAAATATACGATAAAGAATCATTTACTGATGAATGATTTTGGAAAATTTGAAGCATTTTGAAAATTTCTACAACGATATGTATATCTGGGAAGTGTTTGCAGTTTGACATGAAAATAAAACTGTATACCTACTTGTTTTTTGGGGGAGGTAGGCGGTTATGAGTGTATATTGATGACAGCTTTTTTAATTGAATATTTAAAAAAATGCTTTAGCGTTTTGTCTCAAAATGGGTATCCGTTAAATTGCTTTTATTATAAATAGTTTTATAAATTTGTCTTTCTAAAAAAACTATAAAAGACATCACAGATTTTTGTAAAATTTGACTTTTTCATTTGAATAACTCTGACGATTTTTTAGTTCAAAATTGGTGTCGAAGGACTATTTTACATTATCATTAATAATTATCTTTATTTATCTAAAGTAAATTCATTTTAGGGTAGTTTACTTACAACAGTTTATAGAAAATTTGAGTTCTTTGAAATTGACCTTTAAGGTTGAATTCAAAATGGGACTCTGAGAATATTTTATCGTGATAAATAAGAATACGTTTTATATTTTTTTTAAATAATAAATAGTTTTAGAGTAGTTTAATAATTTATTTTTATTTTTGAATTTTGAATTTTGTTAAAATACTTGAACAATTTGGTTTAAAATTTGCATATAAAGAATGATTATTGTGATTAACAAATTGAGTTGGTTTTTATGAGGTAAACATACCTAAGGCTAGTTTCGTCAAAATCTATTTTTAAAAATTATTCTCGAAGCAATAATACACAATATTATAAAGTTTGTGTGATTGTGTCGAAGCCTACCATTTATTTAAGCTCGCTTGGACTATAATAGCTGTTGTAGTGATGTTTACTCAGAAGAAGGCAAATACGAATTCCGGTTGAATGCTTTTGGATAGGTTGTCCTTATTAAAATGTTCACTGTTGTTTTCTCATACTCTCTCTAAGTAAATTCTGGGTTTATAACCCCTTAAATAAAGTATTTCATGACCATTGTTTAAGACTCAAACTTTATAACGGAAACTATATGCTATCTAATTATTTTTAATTGCCAGCTAACTAAATACATTAATATGTCACATATAATTGTTTTTGCTTAATGTTACCTGCTTACCTTAAATATATTTACTAGTAAATACACCCTGATGTGTTTTATATGATTAGCTTTAATGTTAACTATTAATTACATTTATTTAGTCTAAACTTCATGAGATATTTTATGCATTTAATTAGTCTATATATATATATTAAATTATATCTAATAAAAATGTATAGGTACTTGCCAATTTATAAAATGTGTATATTTGATATTTGTTAAGTAAATAACTCATTTCTTACATACCATATAATTCTCGTTTAGTAATATTCTTGGCTAGCTAACAAATATCAAATATCTACCTTAGTCTTCTTACGGATTTAAAAAAAAATTAATAGGCTTAAGAAACGTAAAAGTTATTAATCAAACCAGCAATAGTAATAAATTGCATCTTATTATAAAGGCAGTAATAAAGTAAAGATAAACATATATAATGATTATTTTTAGCTAACCTACGAAAAGTGAGCAAGTTATAAATTTGTTCTCGTGGTCGAATATGAATGAAGATTCTTAATATAATACATATATTTTTCCCCCAAAATATTTTAAATATTTGAACACCTGTACGCGAGCTGTAGAATATTTTCACGGCCTAGATTGGCGATAATACCAAACATTGATCCGCCAAATACTCTTGAACTTACCCGGAAATTACCGATTACACAGGACCACGCCGTCTGGCGACGCTGTCTGATCGAAGAAAATGTTTTCCGCGAAGAACTATTTTCGCTTCGATTCTATTCGTGCCGCAATCAGAACGCTAGAGCTTTAAGCAATGCTATTTATATGGGAGACCCCAAATGTCTCCCACTTCTGATACCAAAGTTCTCCGCCGCTAGGTTGCAGTCGCATAGTGTGACTACCCTCATAAATAACAAGACATTGCGATTACTATTGTATCCCAACTCTGTCCTGGGTTACGCTAATATAGTCGACATGTGTGTCAAACGTTGAAATAATGACAATATTAGCATGTGCATTAATCAACCTCTGAATTCTATCAAGGCACTTCATTGCTATGTTTACGT
>CABFOV010000340.1:89250-105850 GCA_902141375.1 Timema poppense
TATATATATATATATATATATACACACACACAAAGAGAGAGATGGCGATAAAGAGAAAGAGAAAGTGATTGAATTAGAGATTGGAAGAAAGTGCGCTCGAGAGAAAGATCAGAGTTGCCACGCACCTGGAAAATTGGGAGGACCGGGTCAACAGGGAATTTCTCCAATAAAAACTATAAAAATAAGACATGATATATATATTTGAGAATTTGGTACGTTAAATGACAAGCTTCAAAACAAGGGGTTCCCAAATGTTGGCGTTGGAATTACTTACTGGTTAGGAGGGATTAGGGGGTGATCTCTATGCACATGTTAAGTTACTTTAAACCAGGCATTGTGAAACTGGTGTCACTTCTTCTGGACCATTCATTGCATTGAGAATTTACTGGACAGTGAAGTACATAGTTATTAAATGTGTTATTTAAGAGACTTGTTATGTTACTGTCAGACTTTGAGAAGTTCGTATCACTAGGTGAATATAATCCATTTTATTAAATTAATAAAATAAAAAATGATAATTAGTTTTTAAATAAATGTGTCATTAAATGTTACTCTTTTTTTTTTTTTTGCCACTGCATCTTACTACCTGTTCGGACTATACGCATATGTAATAATTACGCTAATGTGCCAGAGAAGAGAAAGGTCAAATATAAAGGAAATGTACCGCATTTTAGTGAGGGGAAAGTAGAAAATTATTTATAAAAAAAAGCCCCCTCACTACACCTGACCGGGATTTGAACTTTGATCTCCCCGTTATCGGTAGATCAATTTTTTGCTCATTAGACCATTCGATCAGCGAAGCGAGTATCCTTTAATATTAGCCTACTCTCTAAAATATCTGCCTTTGTGTTACGAAAATAGTGGCAACCCCGTGTATATCAAAAATAGTAATTAATATATGTATCGGCCTACACAAAGTGTATGCAACTGTCAATCACGCCATATGGTCATGTGACAAGTCACCCACCTTTTGCAACCATCGCTTTTTGTCACGAACGTGAAACAATCGATGTAAATATCCGCCCTCTAGATATCGCGTATTGAGGCAGTAAGTACCAATTAAAACAAATCAGACCGAAGCTCTGAAAGCATTGTAATTTCCACTGTTGTTTTAAGCCAGTGATGCTCTGTGGTGTAGCAATCTGATAATTCGTGTGTTGGCAAGTCGTGGAACAGATCATGACGTACTTGTTGCTGAAAAGCTTTTTAACTTTTATCAAATGGATTCTAGTTTTTTTTTATTTGTTTATATTGAAACATTCTTGTCGATATTTCTGGATTCGATATTTGAATGCTTCTAAAGCGTTATTCTCGCAATACAAGGGGCTGATTATGATGGGGAAATCGGGGTTCGAATCCTAGTAGGGTGTACTGAGGGTGTTCTATTTTCTCCTAAATGGTTTTCCATTCTCCCTTCGCGAAAATTTTGTTACACTTCCTCTAAACTCAACCTTCCTCATCATCACTAAGACATTAATGTAATTGTACATAAGCATGTAGCCCTAGCAAGTAGTTAAACACTGTGAAAGATGTCACAGCCCAATTTTACTATAAATGACCTTATACGACAGCTTGAAAAGTTACTAGATCTACTTTCACTTATCCATACGTCAAGTCGTGTGATCTGCAGTTGTCTTTTTTTATATATATTATCCATACCTATAAAATAACACTAATACAATAGTAAAATATGTTTGCTTTTTGGCGCAAAATTTTATTTATGTTCTTTTTAAAAGATCCTACTTATGATAATAGGACTGTAATCGCTATAAGAACGCGTGTTCTGTAAAAGTCCCACTTCTCTGTACTTAATGCAATATTATAGTAATGAAATCCAACCAAATATTTTATTTTTCAATTTCAAGTGTTTTTTCCTCTTCAAACAATAACGGTTTGTGTATATATATATATATATATGCATGTTATAGATCTGTAAGAATAAGATAAATCGTAATTCTTTGATGCAAAATTATAATTTTTAAAAAAAAGTTAAAAGTCAAAGTGTATAGCTTTCCAAATAATAAATTGATATGCATCGATTGAGTGGTCAATAAAGAACATAAAAAGAACATAACATTCAAGATGCTGGATCAAAATACAAAATACGGATATTGTAAATATACTGAAAAATATATACATTAAGTTTTGAGTTTTGATGTACACTCCTTTCACCCTGAAAGGAAGCAGTCTCACCTTGATGTATTACACTATGGCCCTATATTGTAAGATTCACCTTAGTGAAACCATACAAATGTAAGCATGCTATTACCTTTCAGGGTAAACGAAGGCTACATCGTCTCAATACACCTTTGGGCTATTCGCATATTTACGGAAATGGATTTAGAGATAAGGAAGAAGGAAATGTACCCATCTTGTCTTAGAGGGAAAGTGGGAAACCATTCAAGGAAAAACACGCCTAATCTACCCAGCCGGGGTTCGAGTTTAGGGAAAGGTTGCCGGTACTTACATCACTTTCTGAACCGACTGATTGTATCAGCAAGGCCTGACTTATATACTAACTTAAATCCAGAACAGTCACAACACCCAGCCGCCGCACCGTGGACCCTTATTTCACCAATGATCCATTTTTTGAACTGTTTGTAAATCAAACCCGGGACCATTATCTCAATAGGGAGACATGGTACCGACTGAGCAAAGATTTCGGACAAGAGAGTCTCTTACATCCAAATACATTTAGACCGTACACGACCAGGGTGTTAAAAAAATAATATTTCATTAAACATTTTCATAAAGAAACAAAGAAAACTTATTGGGTCGTCGAATCAGTCTTGACTGATGCCATTGGCTGATGGCTCGTTATTGGCAACCGGATTATCTCCTCGAGTCCTGGAACGCATACTCTTTTTCCTTACCGCCCCCTCCCCCCAACCCCAAACACACGGAGCGATCCGATTAGGCGTGAGCAACAAAATACCGTGGTATTCAAGGTTAAAACCACAACCACACTGTATCTATAAAACAGTCACTAATGCATTCCAAGTGTACGTACGCGCGACAAAAATATTGACCCGGGCAGACTGGAAATTCGGATAGGCGGCTGTTTGGGCAAATGGTGCACTGTGTTTATTTATACGTGTAGTAGGATGTACCGTAATTCAATGTTCAAAGGCAAGTGGAAAAGTTGGTTGACTGAGGGGAGCGAGGTTCTGTTTTATCTCTACCGTTGGGCATTTCGTCTTTCTGTCTCTCTGTTCCGCGATTTCTGTCAAATGCATGGACCAATTTTAACGAAATTCGGCGAGGATATTCTTTGAACCTAGGCCAAAAGGCGTATGTGCACAGATTTTACACTTAAAGGTAGCAAGCCTATCTTAAGGGATAACACTAAGATGAGGCCATAGATTAATCCATCAAGGAATCTACTTAAGGCATCAGTTATTTTTTTGTCCGACGCCTTAGCTCAGTCGGTAGCGTGTCTGCTTAGTATTGAATTAAGGGTCCTGGGTTCAATTCCCGGCATGTCAGAAACATTTATTATTTCTTTTTCACATTGATGCATTAACGGCTGGGGGCTGGATGTTGTCTTATATAGATTCAATTTAGTTAATAAGTCCTGTGCTGATATAATTAGTCGGTTTAGAAAGAACACGTTAAATACCTTAATTAAATTTTTGAAATGAAAAAATGGTTTTTTGCTCGTTCAATCCGGATATGTATATTTATGTTATATTTTGAGTAAATTTTTCAACAGTTGGAAGCCCCTCTCTAGGTTACAGGAGGCCCTAAACTCCTCTGCGTGTAGCCAACACCACCTAGACTACACAAGGCCTCGGTACTGCTGACCAAGATTACAGTGACGTCACTCATAGCCGGCCGTTATCACTGATGTCTGCTCAACTCTTGCCGGCTTGGAGTGACGTCACAACTCAGCGCCGAGGCCTTGTGTAGTCTAGGTGGTGTTGGTGTAGCTCTATACCTATAAGTCGTGGATGTAGAATAACAACAAAGGATGTCAGACAATCGATGCAAAATGTCGCTTATATACCATAGCTGGAATAGTATTTGGTTTCCCCTTATCCCCAGGACTTTGTTTGAATGTTTTGGGCATTTAAAACACCCTTCTTTGCACTATTTGATGGTGTTTTAGATCTTGCTTTCACCCTTCTAGTTTGATTTTACGGTGTATACTATTTTTCTATTGACGCGGTTAGACAAACTTTTTAATTTTAATTCATTCCAGTCTTCTTTGTTCTCTTGCTGCCAAAATTGATAGTACTTGTCGCTGTTGTTATTATTATTTTATAAGTATTGGTATTTTCTACCAAAATTGATAGCTATAGATAACATGACTAAACGTATGATTATGTGAAAGAGGATCTAGTAATTTTTCTAGTTTTCAAATAAAGTCATTTTTGTGAAAATTTGACCTTTTCATGGATTTAGATTTAGCCACTTAGATGGCTAAAAACATTCCGAACTATTTGTCCGGACCATGATGGGTTCAACATAAATTTGCACTCAATTTGTGTGCACCCGCCTCGGTGGCGTAGTTGGCTAGCGCGCTTGTCGTGTTGAGCTCAACCGCTGAGGACGGGGAGATGGAGGTTCGAACCTCGGTCGGGTGAACTGGGGGTGGTTTTTCATAAATGGTTTTCCACTCTCCCTCCACGCAAATGCTGGTTCACTTCCTTTAATTCAACCTTCCCAATTCCTAATCCATTAGAGATAATTAGTACTTAAAGCGTATAACCCGAACGGATAGTAAGACGCGGTGCTAAATATTAATTTATGTGCACATAAAATCGTCTTGCGGCATGATTGAGTGCCCGTGGCTTTCTGCAATCTTTATACTGGCTCTTAATTGAGAACCTGTGTGTATCATAAACTCGCCAGATCTACATTGACTGTTGACGAAGAACACGGAATGCTAAAGGCCCTTTATTTGGTGAAAGACCACTCTGGTGCTAAATTATTGCACATACACCTTTGGAGGTTGAAAGTTCAAACTCTGATCGGGGGAAATTCTAACAGGATATGAAATGAAAGGTATATACGAGCGAATAGGAATTTACTCTACGTAAATTTAATTGTTCTTCGCTTTTGTTAAACGTATGGAAGGGAAAAAATCAAATTGTGTAATAGACATACTAACATTGCAGTTTAAGGTGCGGCAGAAGGGATCGCAAGTATTTTCACAGTTTTTATAGAATATACATTTTTTGGCAAAAATAAATCAAATATTTCTCCAGTAGCAACATATATTTTAGTTTTCTGTGCATGCTAATATCAACAGATCTTGAATATCTGTCAAGGGTGTCCTGGAATTTGGTCAAAACTTTTTAAATAAAAAGAAAAAGATTTGAAAAAATTCCAGGACATGTGCATAAAACTAAACTTTACGTTGCTAATGGAGAAATATTTGATTTATTTTAGCCAAAAAATGTAATGCTCTAAAAACTGTAAAATTACTCGTTCTCCCTTCTGTCGCACCTTAGTCATTTTGCCTATTCAATATTTTTTTTAAACTTATCAGTATACACATGCGATAATATTGTTGATTTATTACCATCAACTATTCCTGCTTTATTTGATTATATTTTTATCTAACCCGCAACACTTGCTGTTATCTGCTCCCATCTTTGTCTTGGTCTCCCTTGCGGTTATTTTCCTACATACTTCTTCGCCGTCATTATCTTTAGTAATCTCTTATTTTCATCCTCATTACATGACCATACCATTTCACCCTTACTTCCTTTACTATCTCATGTACTCCCACTCTTTTTCGAATAACTTCTGTCCTGATCCTGTTTCTCCTCGTGACAACTTACATGATCTTCATAAAAAATAATTCCGATGGCCTTTAATTCCCTTGTATCTTTTGCATTCAATGTCCATGTTTCTCCTGCATATGTGACTTGAAGACTTCATTTAAACAGTGTATGTTGTTGAATTTACTGCTCAGCACCGTAATAAATGAAGTATATAACAGTATAGTTCAATCAAGCGATTATTGCAAGTTAGATCTAAACTTTCTCAAACGAAATTCTTAGTGATGGTGTGTCTACGTTGCTCCACTCTCTAGGTCCTCGTCTATTAGCCGTTTCCTTAACCATAACTTTACATTAAATGTTATTGTATTTAAAAAAATCAAGTGTGCGTTTAAATCGTCCGCGTCAAAAGTAAGCCTCTTTTGAAAACTTGTTCAGTTATGGGTTTATGCAGTTTGCA
This sequence comes from Timema poppense, assembly GCA_902141375.1. Taxonomy (NCBI): domain Eukaryota; kingdom Metazoa; phylum Arthropoda; class Insecta; order Phasmatodea; family Timematidae; genus Timema; species Timema poppense. The sequence continues at coordinate 95,440 of CABFOV010000340.1, forward strand.
CAAAGCACTCCTACTTACATTGACTAGTCAATTATGTTTAAAAGAAACTAACCTTCTTCAATAATCATTGTAATTTTTATTTCATAACTTAAAATTAAAACTTTATTCCTGTTTACCATTTCAGTCATATTAAATTTGGCCTGATGAACTTGTGTGGACTTTTGAGAACATCTGCAACAGCATTGCAGTTCCTCCACAATAATAAATTCACTGTGTTGAACTGATTTGCTTTGATTCTTCTTTTCGTCCTTTATAAATTGTACGGACATTATAATAATCGAGATTTTTATGGCATCCTATTTCTTACAGTATCAATACAACTTTTTTTCTTTCTATTTCTATCTTCTAAACTGTTTGGCATCCTTTAAAATATAAATTGATATCATAGTGAAATCACAGCCCTTTCAGATTTTCATAAAAAAAAATTAGTCATTATTAAGAGAATAGGACAAATTTTCTTTCCTTTCCTCCCGTTTCGGACAATTGCAATGAAAGAGTAAAGAAGTAATTGTTTTTGTGTTGTTTTTTTTTGTTACTGGTCGTAGCATTTTTGAAAGCGTAAACCCCCCGAGCTCGTAATATTGGAATTATTGATCAGTATTTACTTAGCAATCACCCGGTTGTGTATATGTAGAGTCTAGGCGGGGTAGTTCGCTAGTCATGAATAAGACTGGTCTGTGACGAGCTGTATGTATTCCATGTACACAGTGATGGGCTCTGAATTGCATGTTGAATGTTTTAACACGCTATATGGCGAGATGGCCCGGACGATACCAATTTACTGAACACTAATAGATAAGCTCGTTTCCCTATGGGAAGGGGGGGCATGCTTTATGCATGTCTTAGGCCTCATCTGCTGTCGGAACACCAATTCAAGATGACAGGATTAATTTACGATTTGGATTGAATGTGTGTTTGGGAGGCCATTAATATTGGCTTTGCTCATTTTCGGTCAAACATGAAATAGTAAAAACGCCCGGAATTGTGGGAGGGGGGGAGGTTGTAATTAAGGGGTGGTTACAAATTTTAAAAAAAAGAGTGTAATTGGGTGTACAGACAGGGGTTGTCTTGTTCTAGGGGTACCTCAAGGTGTTCGTCCGGACACCTGTTGAGGCCAGTATAGTTCCAAAATATCATATACGTTTCAAAATATATTAATTTTTCTATAAATATGGAGGAAAATATTTATGTAGGCCTACTGTTGAAAATATTTGAATCTTGATTTCTTAATAGTGGTACCAAATATGGCAGCCTCCTTAGTGTTTGAATTTAGATGTATTTTATATTTTGTGTATGTAAGGAAATAATAATTTCGAGAAACTTGACACAGTAATTTGTCTATTTCTATTTGTTGTAAAATCCCACTTGGCACCGGAATTGATCCAGAAACCTTTGGATTGGCGCGCGATGCTCTACCATTGAGCTAGCTAGGAATCCTCCACTGCTGAAGGTAATTCTTCGCTCAGAGCTTAAGGCGGGATTGTAGGTATTGCGAGTTAAGGGTAGTAATAGTGAATTTTTACATAAAAAAAATATTGTCAAAATAATTAAAATATAGCTCCAGTAGAAAAATGAGTTTAATTTTCTTCACATGGTGATATCAACATTTCTTGAATGAGCATAGCGGAACTATATGACAAACAGTTCTTGAATATCTGTCAGTGGTGTCCTAGAATGTAATGACTACTTTTTCTCTTCATATAAAAAGTTTGTCATCTAATGACGCTATGCTCATCACAGATATTCAACAATTGTTGATATCACCACGTGAAGAAAATTAAGCTATTTGTTTCTACTAGAGCTATATTTGATTTATTTAAAAAAAAATCAAAAACCATTAACTTTTCTAGCGTCCCCTACACTCCCACCTTAATAATACATATTTTCCGTTAGTAGGCCTAATACGTATGATGAACAATTTAACGCATATTTTGACGTGACGCCTTGTACTTAATTTCCCTCCGTCGAGGCCATGTTTAGCTTGTACAAATAAATATTTATTAAAATATGGAATTACTGTTTATATTTTACAAGCTAGCAGGAGATTGTTTTTTTTTAATGAAGGGCTGGAAGTGGATCGTCTGTAAGACCATGACCCCGACTGTCTAAATATCTGGAAACAAACACTGGTCTAACGCAGGGGTCGGCCACCTATTGGGTCCCGATCGACTTGTGACGTAGTCTATAAGATAGAGCCATAGTGTAATCCGTCAAGGTGAAACTGTGACCTTTCAGGGTAAACGGAGTGTACATCAAAGTAGATATTTTCTTGAACTATAAGAAATTGGACTCCATATATCTCATAGTATCAAGTAATGTATGACCAATATTTCCAATCAGATAAGATAGCTCTTCTCAGTTTACTATGAACTTGAACCTCGTGTTGTTATACTTTTTTACTTGTCGGCGTCAAATAATACATAAGGATCGTAATATTCAAGTATCCATTGTCTCACCAGTATGTACACATTTTTCCTGTTTCTCTTTATATATCAAATTTCAAATTTACCACTATCTAATTATTATTTTTTACTATCTAAAGTTTTGGTAAGAAACCTTAAATTGAATGATAATAAATTATTATTATTATATATAATGCAACAAGCTATGATGATAATAATAATTAGTCAAACACCTTAGCCTATTACTTTAAATATTTATTTTAATTCTCCTAATTTTAATCAAATTTCATCGTGGAAAACTTTATTTTTTCCTAGCACCGCGTCTTACTACCTGTTCGGATTATACGGGTTCTTTTCAATCAAATGCCTCTTAAGTATAGGTTATAGATTTATTTTAAGTCTATGAGTGATTTATTTAAAGCTTTTTACTATATTTTATGTATATTAAGGATTTATATAGAAATGGTAACAATGAAATATACAATAGACAATAGACAATAGAAATACAAAATGCATTTACGTTAGTGGGTACAACTCACATTTAATAACGTTGGTTAGTACATACTTAAAAAAATGTATTTTAAATTATTTATCTTACCTCTTGAACTTTTGACTATTTGTTTTACAAGCTCGTCATTCACACCACTTTTTACACATTAAAAATGACAAGTTGTGTTGAACAGTCCAATTTTCATAGAAATAGCCTTCCTTATCTGACAGAAAGAAAAGTTTCTAGATCTATTTTCATATGTTAATAGGTCGAGTCATGTGATCTGCAGCTATCACTTTTGATATAGATTTTCAATACCTATAAAATAATACAAATACTATAATAAACTTTTAGCCGCAAAAAAAAACTAAATCTTTTTTCTACAAAAATCCACTGTAGGTTGTTTTTTCTTCCGTAACGGGATGGATACATAAATAAACTATAAACGATTTAAAGACTGTCTAAATATTATTTAGATTTTTATCAAACGGCGTACATAATATGACGTGGCATTAACTTTACTTTAGGGTTTTATTAGGTCAAGAAAATCACATTATATGATAAAATCAGTGTGTCCCCGCAATTAGTGTATTTGCTTTATTTTTGGGGTAAAATTATAAAACAGCGCGTAGCTCTACCCTGATTTTGGTAGGAAGCCCGTTCTGGAAGGTCCTATTTTGTACTGGAATCCTACTGTATAGTTTAATTTTTATTGGATGAAAGAAAAGCGTCTCAGAATTGTATTAGAAAGCGCGTTATGGAAGGCTTTTTAAGGTGGGATGGAAGGGGACGCGAGAAAAGGCGTTTTTTGCAGTTTTTATGGCAAAACATTTTTTTTTTGACAAAATAAATAAACTATTGCTCTAGCACAAGCATAGAGCTTAATTTTCTTCACATGTTGATATCAACAGTTGTTGAATATCTGTCATGAGCATAGCGGCATTATCTAAAAAAAAATTTAAATGAAGAGAAAAAGTCGTCATTAAATTCCAGAACACCCTTGACATATATCCAAGAAATTTTAAGGCTACTAGTTGAAGAAAATTAAATTTTGTTTGTACTAGAGCAATATTTGATTTATTTTGGCCCAAAAAAAAAGGTTTTACAATAAAAACTGCAATAACACTGACCTTTTCTCGCGTCCTCTTCCATATACCTTTAAACTGTCAAAATGCCTATATACAGTAGTATTATAGTACGAAATAAGGCCTCGTAGTACTGATTTCCTACCACATCAGGCATATCCTCAAGAACTCATACGTAACGGTCTCAGTAATATGTGCAGAGCTGCTACGCACCTGGAAACCAGGGAAAACACAAAACACTAAAGAATCTGGAATTTTTTCTTTCTCCCTGAAACATTAGGTTGTTTAGCAACTGCATGGACATCCCCTTCAAGGTCAATTCATCTTGTTATAAGCAACAACATGACTTCACATCACTCGATTTTATGAAAATTTGAAATGTTATTTCCTTTGAATTACACTCTTAAGCAGGGCGGTCCAACAAATCCCCAAATCCCAAGGCCCAAATCCATCATTATGCACCGCAGTCCGAATGTATGTTTAGTAATCCCATCAACGTATATATGTCTACAATAACACTTATTAAACAATCATTTCCAATCCTTGCGTATAAATTATTGTATTTTTTGGTTGGTAGGATCTTTCAAATTTTACTGCCAAAAAAGTTTATTAATTTTCCAAAAATGTATTATGAAATACCTGTATGCACGCACATACTTTCCCAAAACAACTTAGCACTATACATATTTATTTACACACATTTTTATTAATCAAGTAAATTCATAGTAAAATGTAACTATGACTTTTAAATTATTATTTTTTCCCGAATTATTAGCTATTTCACATCTTCAGAGGGTTTCCCTCTAATTTTATTTCGGGATTCTGTGAGGGCCACAGTTTCATTGAGCGTGGGCCCCATTTGGACTTACTGGTTCAAAGTTTCTGAAAATAAATGGATTCCTCCTGAAAAACGCAGGGAATTTCGTCTGAAGAAATTAGTACCAAAGTTGTGTTTTAACAATCGCTTCTTTTCAGTTGACATTCCTAGTGATTATTTGTGTACATATTGAAAAATGATACCCACGCAGATTTGAACTGTGGTCATAAGGCTCTCTCTTCTGGCTGCTATATGTACTGAGCTATCGGGGATCTCTTCCAGTTCATTGTATTATTCAACTGAAACAATCGAACTTTGGTGTGAAAAACCAAATTAATATCCAATGCTCATGACTTTTTTTTACCAGTCATTCGGTGATCGGACGTTCATAAAGTTATAAAAAAAACTGAATGTCTGTGCTCTACTTGTTGGCATTGACTCCGGTACTTGCCGCTCGATGCGAGTAGGTTATCTGGCGTATTGACATGTGTTAGTGAAACAGGGGGAGAACACTGGCCGCCCCGTCATCCAATTGTTGATCTCGTGAAAGATATATTCCCCCGATTGCCGGCCAGCTGGCAATAGTCCGCCTCTCTCGCCCCCACCCCCCTTTAGACTCCCTCATATCACCAGGGGCAGGGTGTCAACCCCCCCACGAAACAAAGCTTGACCCAATAAAGGGGAGAGATTATATCCCTTTTTGCCGGATAACTTGCCTTGCTTTTTATTCGGGACCTTTCTGATTCGATCGGTGTTGGTTGGTTTGCTTGTAGGATTACCCCTGTTTTAAATGATTATATACATTTTATTGAGGTTTTTTAGTTGATGAATTATAATTATATGAGAAATATATTTTAGGTAAAGAAGCTTTAAATATTTTTCACTAAGACCAATAGATTGGTTTTAAGATAAAATAATCCCATCCTGTGTTTATCAGCAACCTACCTTATCCTCTTGTCAGACTTAAATATTATGATTAGTGATTATTTGCATATTTATATAACATAAGAGCTTAGGTACACAAACAGCAGGTCCTACGATAAACTTTGAGTCCACAGTGAAGATGGTAGAACTCTCTGGCACCTTCATAGGTAGCACTTGTCTCCCCTGCCCAAGCAAGATTGAACATAATTATAATAAAAGCTAAAAATATATTATCCTATGTACAGAGTAGGCCTACTGTCTTTTTAGCACTGCGTCTTACTACTCGTTCGGGTTATGCTCATCTTATATATATTTATGTTGTCAAAATCTCTTTTTCTAAACTAAAACAAACCCTTCAGCGATGACTAAGGTATCAGTGGACAGGACTTTTTTTTTACCGAATTCTGACAGCATACTCAGCTTACATTAAAACACATTGTTTAAAATTCAAGCTAAAATAAAAATCTAACACCTACCGAAAATAAACTCTCTTTGCTATTTTATGTATACACTTATCTGAGACTTTATTTCAACGACCCAACAAAAGATTAAATCAAAATTTTATATATGGTGGGGGGAGGGTAAGGTTGAATGTGCGAAAGTTTCGCAGGGGTTTACTGCTATATACTAATTACACTAATGTGTTAAGGATAAGGATGGTTTAATTTAGAGGAAGTGCTCCCACACTTACAGGCCTACTATGGATTGAATATGGTATATTTTGAGACCAAGCTTACGACTTTATAATATATTCAAAACGTATACTGTTGTAAATATTAGAAGTGGCCCTGAAATTACCAAATTAGGAAAAGTACGTACAGAATTGCATGGATTACATTATGCTGCATTTATTGTACTTTAATTTAAAATAAATTACACTAACCTTCTAATATTCCCAAGTTATTTACTTTATATTAATAAAGTAAATGGCTTGGTATATACATTTTTCATAAATATTATACATACACGGGATCAAATACACACATTTTCTGGTGTCTCTATTTCCCCCAATATTGTGTTTTTCGCGACTGACGTTTATGAGCTAGAAGACTATCCCTTTCCTAACAGAAGTAAAAATATGTAGTTATATTTCAAATTAGGTTATATAATTATATAATATTATTAAATGTTGGCTACATAAGTTAATGGGGTGAGTTTCTGATGAACTCAAAAATATAATATCTGGATACACGTCGATAAAAATGGAAAAAGATTCGAAAGCTGTTTAAGTCCAATTTTCATAGCTAAGGCCTTAATTGACAGATAGAAAGGTTACTAGATTCTTATGTATTAATTAATTAATACGTCAAGCCATATGATCTACAGCTGCCACTTTTGATAAATAATAGTCCTTTAAAATAACTTTGATACTATAGTAAAATGTTATAAATGCTGTAAAAAACATTAGTGTTCGCCTTATATTCTAATATTCTCCGAATACTTCAACATATATACAGTTATATTAACAATGAAGTCCCGGCAAAGATTTATATGATTGCCAAACCCTTCCTTCACCTGTGACAAGACATCTTGTGAATGTGGGGAATGCCAGGCCTCCACCGTGGTTCGGATTCTGCGTTAAACTGTAGGTCCTCCATTTCATCTCACAATCACCCTACCATTACAAGTTAGCGTAAGTGCTTGTAACCCGGACGGGTAGTAAGACGCGGTAATAATAATAATAATAATAATAATAACGAAGTTACAAACCTGCAATGGCTTTCTTACAACACTTTAAAGGAAATTATTACATTGCACCATCATTCGTCGCCTATACATTAATTGCGGCCAAGGGTTTTCCAATCTTGCTCTATAACAATGGAAATACCTGGTAATTTAATTATTAACATACGAACAGTCAAGAATAATAACGGACTATACCTTTCACTTTGGAGAAATACGGGTAGAATAACACATAGGCCTACATACACCTAACCAGACACTATGATATCTTCTTTTACAAGAGCATGCAGCATTTAGGAATATAATGGTAAATGCTTACTTAACTTAATTTTGGATATCTGACTCAGACAGACTAAGAGAACTACTTTTGGAGGACTGCCATCATTATGAAGTTCCCCTAAACCCCACAGATGGCTGATGCGGGCTTATCTAAACTCGAGAAATTATTTATTATTTGTTTTATCTTTTTATAATGGTTTGGTTTGATTCTTCTTATGTGTTTATTATAATAAAGACTTAGGGCTTAGTTGGTTTATGATTTATTGCCTAGTAATGATATAATTTTAACTATTTTCAATCATCTGGTACGGAGATAATCTCTAGAAATTTCTTGTGAGATCGGTACGGTCTTACTTTGGTCCAACAATGCGTAGAGTAGTGAAAATATGAATGAAACTGCTTCTGTGACAGATTGAACATGGCCCTAGGCCAGTTTTGTTGACTTTGATTATTTGTTTATCTACGATATCTCTCGTTATTAATGAATAAATAAACTGTAATTTTGATTTGGTGTTTTAAGATAATTTAAAGATTTTTTCGGAATTTATAGATCAAAATTAATAGTTTTGTTTTAATTAAAGTTTTGTAAAACCTCTGATAACCGAAATAAAGGATAAGCGAGGTTAAGGATATGAAATTAATACTTCTCTGAAGAGTTAAGAGATACATTTTTTTATAAATTAAATTACTTACTATGTCATAGTTATAGAAAACTATGTTTTTATATATGTACATACAGTATTTAAACAAATGCTTAATCAATATAACAAAATTAAATACACAATAAAACTAAATTTATAATTTCTTCTTAAAGTCTGAAATTTTCTTTTGATTCTCTTTATCGATTTACATATCTTAACAAATAAAGGTTTTACCGCCGTAATACCTTTGTTTGGCAGTTCGGATATGTCTGGTTTCAGATATCGGAGGTCCAGATATGGGAGATGTTACTGTGGTATCCATTACCATGGTTTGATTGTACGAACATTAGGGGAAGACAATCCCATAAGGCAGTTTGAGGATTCACCTTGTAAAAACGTTTAGAGCCGTGTGTTTTAATACGACGGTGTACATAAAAATGTAATAAATTCCGGTATTGACCATCTGATCAGTGGCGAGAGATCTGAGTATCTAAGGGAAAACTGGTTTGAGGAACCTCGATGATTTTGTTTGACCGGCTAGACGGGTATTCACCTGTTTCAACGTAAGCGTCAATTGTTTCATTCATTATTACTATTTGCGTCAAATTTTATCAAACTTAAATTTGAAAAGATTCACTAAACCACATTTAAAGTGCTAATTCATCACATTCATTGCTAAATAAATATATATCTCTCTCTTTCCTTGTCATTCGTACATGCCTCGGAAGGGAATCAGCCTTAAGCTACTAGTTTTATTACTTAATTTACAACTTTGGGTGGCCAAATTAATTAATCACCATGTTGATATTTATTTACGCGTCATCTTTGTAACCATCTTGGTGAACGTTGAACTCACTCAAATCTTTATTTTACCCAAGAACTTTACTGATGGATTTTCAGTATTAAAAGGACATTTATTTTAAATACTTATCAGATCGAACAATATTTATTTGAAAATTTATGTTTATTTAATCGTAAATAAACTTTTATGATTTGTTATGGTAGTGGGACATGAGATGCTTAATTTAAATACACTGTTTATGGTTTGTAAGAGGGCTTATAAATTGTTGTGTAATACATTTTAATGTTCTTTTAATAGTATGAATTTTCCATAGTCATGTTTCTTGTATTAACTTGTTATATATGTTAATATTCAATTATGACGAAAAGAAATAAACTGATACAATACTAGATATGGCCTGGAGATCAATATTGAGAATACAAAAGTGATGTTCATTTCAAAAAAATGAAAGGCCGCTGAAAATCAAATTTGGAAAGTAGGAGTTGGAAAACATAGAGCAGTTCAAGTAAAGTCTGTTCAGCATAGGAATTGTTTTCTGAAAGGCTTTTTTCCCTACCAGAAATCTATTATATAGTAGGATATTGGTAGGACAAAAGACCTTCCAGAGAGTAATTCCTACCGTGAATGGAGTATACCGTGGAAGTCTGCTGCACCAAGAAAATTAGTTCAAAAATTGTCATGTCCAAGCGAGCTTTCAACAAGATGAGATTACTGCTGACCAGCAAGTTGAGCTGAGGAAGAAACTGATTAAATGCAACCTTTGGAACTTGGTGCTCTGTGGAGTAGAACCCTGGACTCTTAGGAAGATGGAGAAGAAATAGTACTTGGAGATCTTTGAAATGTGGTTTTGGAGATGACTTGAGAATATCAGATGGACAGACGGGGGGATAAATTAAGACGTCCTAAGAAGATTGGGTGAGAAGGAAACAATTTTGGATGTGATTCTTCAAAACAAAGTATATTGGATCGGACACATCCTTAGGAGGAACTGTCTTCTGCACGACGTCATAGAAGGCAAGATTGAGAGAAAAAGGAGCCCAGGAAGAAGGAGAATTCAAATATTAAATGTCTTGAAGGAAAGGAGAAAATTCTGGGGGCTCAAGCAGGATTCAGACTGTTGACTGAAAAAAAGTAACAGATCCGTCGTGGGTGTCTTGAGAGAAGTTACCGATCTACCGACCATAAACTGAGTATGGTAAGAAGATAGCTGGCGTCCCACATATTATAATTATTTTTTATGGTACATATCCTTTTAAGTGGTCCACTTGTGTCGATGTTATATAATTCG
>CABFOV010000340.1:105901-133462 GCA_902141375.1 Timema poppense
GGGGGGTGTTGTACAATGTTGACCAAAAAAATATATTTTCTAAAAGTGCCTTTCTACCAAAATCCTATTATTGCTATATGACGTAATAGTCAATCTCTAGGATTATAATAGATTATATCTAGCGTAGCGTCTATATGTGACAGATTGCTTCTACTGGCATATTTGTGGTTACCATTCTTTGATACATTTGAAAATATTGTATTGAAGTGTCTAAAGGCGACAATCTAAACATGTACATGCAATATTAAACTATTTAACACGTGGGTGAATATTAAACTGTCCTTCGAGGAAGGCGTGAGAATGTAAATGAGTAATATTTAAATGTAATTTTGATCCATGCCGATTTTGTGCAAGAGTGATATTAAGGTCAATCTTTAATCACTCTTGTAATACAAAGATTTATTAAAAACCGGTAGAAAATGAAGATTTTATTGGCCCTTTCAATGTATTCTGAACTAATTTAGCTCAGTTTAAACTGATGTTTTTATTTATTTTTTATTTATTATTACTATTTTAAACTTTTTGGAGGGAGTTAAAATACCCAAACTAAATAGGCTTTTTTAGGGAAGGGTGCCTAAATATATACCAAGTTTGATTGACACTCATCGATTAGTTCAAAAGTGAGAAGAACCCATACAATTTGACATTTAACTGAATATTTAGTTACTTTATTTTGTAACCGTTAAAAGTTTGGAAACATATTATGCACACAATAAACATTAATTAGTTTATACATTTTTTGTGCTTTTGTTCATATAGGTCATGTGACCACTTTGGCGTAGCTTATAAGATAGGATCATAGTGTAATCTGACAAGGTAAGATTTTGCTTGGTTCTATTTTGGACCGTCAACCTCAGTGGTCTCGGGGTAAAATGCTCACCTCATGTCTCAATGATCGTGGTTCAAACCCAGCTAGGGCTAACGTATTTTTCCTGAGCCAGAAACAACTTCCTTCGGAGAGGAAGTAAAGCCGTCGGTCTCATGTCGATTGTGGCTTGTAAAAGAATCCTGGATGGTATGTAAAAATACCTTTCAGGCAAAATTAGTAGGTCCCTTAGCGCTAGCTCATAGAAATTCTCATGTGCTGATATAATCAATAGTTCATAAAGTGCACTTTAAAATAAATACTTCAAATAAATTGGAAAAGAAACCCACTATGGATCAGCTTATATTATAGGGCCATTGTATAATCTGTCAAGCTACCTTTCACTTTAAACGGAGTGTACAAGCGGTAGTTCTATCAAGGAAAACAAATTCAACACAGTTAAAATTGAATTAGGTCATACACTTATTATGTTTTAGGTATGTATGAATGTAATAACTAGAGTACACAGACACCCATTCATCATAATTATACTGTCCCGTTATGATGTATTCTAACAGACATGTATACCGTACGTTGTATTTAATTATTTAGATCGATAGGTACACAGTTGGAACCCTAAACATTTCAAATACTTTTTGTTTTGTTTTCTTGCAATAAATTACTATCACCAAAATACGCTTCTAAATTAAATTGTTGTTATATAACATTTCTAGATATTATTAAATAATAGCATGCCAGAGAATATATTCTTAAACACAATACATTTACTTCTAATTGTTTTAAAGCTATTTATTCCAATTTCAATAATATTTGTTTGGTCCTTTAATGGCCTCAAACAGAGTTCTTGCCTCCACCTGGGCGTGAACGGAGTCTAATTATATATATATGTTTTAATACTGAACATAATTTGATAGTTTCTCATTTGTTTTGTACACTCCATTTACCTCGAAAGATAGCAGTCTTACCATAACTGACTACACTATGTCCCTATTCTAAAATCTATGGAACAGTGGAACCAAAGAATGTAACATTCTTACCTTGACATACTACACCATGAACCTATTGTATAATACATGGCATAGTGGAACTAAGGAAGATAACATTCTTACCTTGTCATACTACACCATGAACCTATTTTATAATACATGGCATAGTGGAAATAGGAAGATAACATTCTTACCTTGTCATACTACACCATGAACCTATTTTATAATACATGGAATAGTGGAACTAAGGAAGATAACATTCTTACCTTGACATACTACACCATGAACCTATTTTATAATACATGGCATAGTGGAACTAAGGAAGATAACATTCTTACCTTGTAATACTACACCATGAACCTATTTTATAATACATGGCATAGTGGAAATAAGGAAGATAACAGTCTTACCTTGTCATACTAAACTATGAACCTATTTTATAACATATGGCATAGTGGAACCATGTAAGGTAAGCTCGCTACCTTTCATTGTTTATAAAGGGTAGATATGAACCTTTAGAGAGGAAATGGTATATATTTCCAAATTTTTGCTGTGGGTTTTATTACATTAATAAGTTGAAAAAGGACACGGGAATCAAACCCGGGCCTGTAATGCCAATTCTCTTATCCAAAACTCTTCCCGTGCTCGGGGTCATTCTTCACCCCGAGCTGCCGGTTGCTGTGGTAACACTGATAACTCATTGTTAGCCGAATATTTCCACACGTCCCTCACAGACGTTGCCTTAAACTAGGAGTGATCAATGACCCTCAGCAAGGGATGAATCCTGGATAGCTCACGGGTTGATCATTTTCGTTCTACGTCAAGTGTCCAATGTTTGACTCACGTGTACATGTGTCATAAAACTATACTTGGTGTTGCTAAATACCCAAGACCAGCTTAGATAGTCGTATTTACTAGACTGTCGAAGATGGGGAGGTCGGGGTTCAAATCCTATTCGAGTGTACCGAGGGTGGTGTTCCTTACACGGTTCTTTACTCTTCCTCCACTCAAATGCAGGTGCACTTCCCCTAAAAATATTTTCCTATCCTTAATACGTCATCGTAATTAGTGCATATCTTTATAAAACAAACGGGTAGTAAGATGTGGTGCTAATAAATATATTCGTCACCAAAGGATGATTTCGCTATTCATGTAATTGTGCGTCGTCAGCTTTCTTCAGAGTTTTGTTATGCTAAAACTATTTTTAAGGTTTACTTAAAGTGCTAACGGTTAATCTTGGTCGTGTGATTAGTCACTTTATGTAAATAAATATAAATGTGAATCTCATCTCAAGTGTGTGTTATTTATTTACCTTAACAGTGTTTGAACAGTCTTTCTAAATTTATTCAAAACGTTTCTGAAACGCTGAAAGAAATATTTGGGTAGGGGTTTATAAAAAACATGGTTTTTGTTTACTTTAGATCCATGGCTATTTAAAGATATTTCATCATCTTCTCGCGGTGATATACACAATCACTAGAGTAGTTTACCTTACCGACTGATTTGTGGTGGATAGAATGGTTGAATTTCGGTATAAAAAATCTTTACGTAAAAAAATATTGTTAATAATGTTAACAAATACACTCTATTTTATGTGCATCAAATATAAAAATCACTGTCTTTTTTTTTTAATACCAAACCAAACAAAGTTAGGTGATTAAAAATATATAATTTAGTTTGTTTAAGGGTGCGTCTACCCTCACACTTGATTTCAATCAACCTTAATATTTCATTTATGTTTCGTAAGAAAATTACAGTGTGTTCTTAAACTTACAATTTCATAGTTTTAGAAAAATAAACTGTCTGAAACCTTCCATGTTATTTTCTACAATTTTTATTTAGAACTATATACTGTTAATTTCTTTGAGTACAGTATCTAACGGCCCCTCCTTTTCTCCCCCCACCAAAAGAATAAATATGTAAAGTGCTAAAAATAATTCTAACGTGGTAGGTAGTGTTGCCAGATCCGTTTTTCCAAATACCGGGACTTGAGTGGAAAAAAAAAGCGGAACTGGGATGAATAGATCGGGAAATAAAAAAAATGAATAACAATGGGTTAAAAAATTAATATAAATAAACAAAATAACTGAAAATTTTTCTGAGATTAATCAAACCTTAAGATATACTACTACTACAAGATTAAAATATATTAAACAAAATACTATTATACTTCTTATAACAATGTACTAATATAAAACGTAAATACTATAATTCAGCCCTGAAAATTTCAAAAGGCAAGTTCCAATGTAATTTAAATTATTTAACATAATGAATGAATATAATGTATATAATTTATTAACTTTTTTTTATAGGACACATATTTTGACCTTGATTTTGCGGCTTGTAATATTTTCTTTTCTTTTAAGACAAATGTATAAAACTCTTCACAGGACATCTCAAAATTGACTTTTATTTGAATCTCCGCCTTCACATTTTATATGGATAGTCTTTTGTGCCTGTCAGTCCGTGCCGGTCCATTTGCCCGAGAGAAAACCTTTTCAGTCGATGCATTCGAGACCGGTATTGATGCCATAAACTGGCATAACTTTAGAAGATTAGGCAAGTCTTGAGTTTTAAAAATGTTGGGCCATTTCTCGAAGTTTTTTTTATTGTTATTGTCAACAGAGGTTTTTAAAACGTCTTTGATTTAAAAAATATCTTCATATAACGCATCCATTTCGAAATCAACAGTAATATTTAGTTTTTCTATAACTTCAAGGACCGTTTTATAATTAAAATAATCAAATGATAATAGAGATGATGGCTGAAACATATTAATTGTATTGCTATCGCCAAAATCAAACCGTGCCTCTATATATTGCACCAAATTTTTAAAAACAACATGCAGATTGATTCGATTTCGAATCCAGTTTCAGCAGGCATTTTTCTTAACAAATTTTTACATGTGAATCCTACAAATTGGTCTTCAATTCTTTTGTTGATTTTTTTCTCTCTTGAGATCAGTTAATAAGTTAAACACCTCAAAGTATAACAGACTGTCATTCTCCAGTTGTGATACAGTGTCTTGTATAATTTTCAGTGCATTCTGAAAAAAGACGAGATACGCTTCGGCATGTTCATCATTGAAGTACGCCCAAAGAACTGATGGGCACTCGTCTTTTCCCAATGTAATGAAGTAATGTTTTAATAACTCGTAGGATTACACTAAACGTTCTTATGGCCGGAACAAGGGATAGCCAGCGTGTGGGAAACTGTCGTAAAACTGGCGCAAACTCAGAATCGTAAAATTCGAAAAAATCTTTCAAGGCTTGTACTCTCTTTGCGTGATACGAAAAGTAATTATATACTTCAAACACCATGTTTTCCCCCCATCAAACTTCCATTTGTCTATAGCATGTTTCACGCTGTTGTGTAAAATGTGAGCTGGACATCCTACAGCGGTAATGTTGTTGTTACTGTTGTTCTGTAACAGTTTGGAAATTGAATGGTTGTCCCCGAAGTTGGCATTTGTGTTGTCAGCATAATAGCTCGTAAGACATTCAGTCTTGTCACAATATTAGTATGTATAGCCATCGCAGTTTCATTCGAATCATCATAAAAGTCCAGTACACAAGTTTTGACGTCGGTTTCCGGTGTGTAAAACCGAACAAACAATGGAAATATTTTGATTGGCCCATGATTCGAGGCATCTGTAGAAACACTTTGGAGATATTTAACTGTACCTTCAACTGACGCTGGCCCTAATACATTATGTGCGATTGAACTCGATTTTGTACGGCCAAGGGACAATTTTTCAGCGACTTTTTGAGTCTGCGTACAAAACACAATCAAATTTTGCTTCAAAATCTAATGAATTGAACGATAAATTGTGTTAAACATTGTAGAATGTTTTAGTGATATCAGCGGCCATCACGTTTTCTTCATTACTTGTTAATTGATCATTAAAAAATATAGTTTTATAGAAACCGTTCTATAATCCATTCACGGTAGGAGTTTACCTGGGAAAGGACTTTTTTCCCTACCAGAAATCTATTATATAGTAGGATATTGGTAAAGAAAAAAGACCTTTCAGAGGTAAACTCCTCCCGTGAATGAAGTATACTAGCACTTTCTTCCTTTTTTTATGTTAAACTCTATCTCGGTGCCGGTTAACATCATTTTTCCCACTATTACTTCTAAATTCTTTCTGACACAAAGTGTAATAAGCTTTAACGTTTTCTTTGGCAGGTTTTAACCATGAATAACTTTTTAACCAAATATCTTGAAAAGAACACACTCGTTTCATTTTCTTTTTTGGAGTTTTATGACCAGAATGAGTATCTCTTTGGTCAGATTTACTGCGTCAGAAGGATCCGTGTCACTCATTTTGATTACTTGTAATTATCTGAAAACAAAACATATACACCTATTAGTAATAAAAATCAAAATAAAGACGTCATATTAAAAATGCTAATCTAAAAAAGACGTCCTATAGTCCCATTCTACTAAAATAATTTTATTTATATTTTATGAGATGCAAATATTTTAAGGGTAAAAGTATCCATCAGTACTAACATATTTTATTCAGGGACCAACCATCTAATCATAGAAATAAGATCAAAACTGAATAATTCTTGTTGCAATTAAATGTACAAAATAAATAATAAAATAATGATTTTCATGATTATATTTAACTGTATTTTTTCAGTTGAAAGATGTAAAATGATTAGTATTGTAGTGATAGTAGTTTAAATTCGCTTAAATGTAGAAATTACCCACTAATTTCCAAGTCTTTTTGTGTCTGGTAACACCTTGTTTACAAAAAATGTTATTCAGGATTCTGTGGAAATGAAAATTACAATTTAGGATGTGCTAATGGGTGATTGAATTGAATTTCACAAGAAGTAAGACAGTCAAAATATATTATAAACATTTTCAGTCATTAAAATAGCTTTCAACATCGATACGAACGAATCAAATAAGCCCAAACTTCAAACACAAAGAGAAACTGTAAGCCGCTAAGGAGTTCCCTCTCTTAATCACTATCAGATTAGTTCACCATATAGGTACTTATTGTTTTGTCATCAGAAAAACACAGGCGTGCAAAATTTCTACTTAATTGGTTAATGGGAATTGGGTGGAAATGTGAAAAGATTTGATTATTAGTTGCGAAATTTTCAAATAAATTACTGATTAGTCAGCTAGATTTCAATAGCTCTCCATTGTTTATATTTATGTTTGATTTCATTTTTGAAACTCTTCACGCTTTGACGACCACATACTTTAGTATAGATCCAAATAATAAGTAAGCTATAATTTATATTTGTTGTCAATTTGAAATATACAGCGTCCGAAGAAGTTACAGTGTACCGAAACAGCTGACACGCATAATTATTAATAAAATCGTGAAGATTAAAAACTATCAAACTCAAGTGTGATTGGTTATTTATCTCCTAACATTAGTTGATTGGTCTTGAGTTAATAGAAACTAAAATTACCTACCTTAAAGCGGTTTAGTAGCGGTAACAGCGGCACGCACAACGCACAAGCCACACACTCTCCTGTCAAGTCTTGTCTCGTGAAATCATGCTCGACCACTGGCACTGACTGACTATGACTGACTGGTGGGTTGATCATCTAGCGGGGTGGAGCGAGGGATGCGTGATACGACAGCCGGCACTCCACCGCCTCACCTCTTGCGCGTCATGCGCTCCTTTTTCTTCGCTGACTGATCTTTAAGGTGCGGACGAAGGGAGCACGTGTAATTTTACAGTTTTTATAGAATTGAAATTTTTTGGCCAAAATAAATCAAATATGTCTTCAGTAGCAACGTAGAGTTTAGTTTTCTACACATTCTAATAACAACAGATCTTGAATATCTGTCAAAAGTGTCCTGGAATTTGATCAAAACTTTTTCGCTTTATTTAAAAAGTTTTGACAAAATTCAGGACACCCTTGACAGATATTCAAGATCTGTTGTTATTAGCATGTGCAGAAAACTAAAATCTATGTTGGTACTGTAGAAATATTTGATTTATTTTGGCCAAAAAAAGTAATTCTATAAAAACTGTAAAAATACTCGCGCTCTTTTCGGCCGCACCTTAAATTACCACGCCAATATTACTTACTTAGATGAAATAGCGGAATTTTTAGCGTCCCGCTCAGGGTGCTGGCGGGACACGTTCTGAGAGGGCTGAGAAACGGGACGTCCTGCCAAAATTGGGGCGTCTGGCAACGCTAGGGGTAGGCATATCCTTAAACATTTTTTCTTCTTCTCGCTCTTAAATATTTACCTCTGGCCACTATATGGTCATTATTTGAGCCGGTCCAAACACAGCTTTTAGTAAGGGTTTTGGCCGAGGAAAATAAATTTCCTAGACTTAGATAACTTTTTTAAAATGTTGTAGTCACTAATCCGTATTGAAATAGACGAAACTGGCGATATTATTCGCATTTTAAGGGACACGAATAGTCATTATCGCGATAAGTATTGTATTTTGTTTTTATTTCATGCGTTTATTATGAATTAAAAAAAAGCTTCCTTGAACTTTGAAATATCAAAAGATTTGAGATTCTATGAAATGGTGTCACTCTTACAATATGCTGGACTGTTGATGACTTGGGATCAAATTACGGTCGGGTGTACCTAAAGAGTGGGTTTTCCTAAGCTATTTTACACTCTCCCTCTACTCAAATGCAAGTACATTTCTTCTAAACTCACTCTCTCTCACCCCTTAAAGTTTTTCTCATTTAGTCAACAAGGTTGGTTTGATGTGCTTTATATCCATCCGGAACTGGGCATGCACTCAGTCTTTCGGCAGACTAGTGCTGCCTACACCATCTGGTAAAGAGAGATACCATGTGATTTCATCCCCTAACACATTTGAGTAATTCGTCCATATACATACAACCCTAACGGTTAGTGTGACGCGGTGACAAAACAAAATATATATGTTCAGATTTAAAGTTCGTTAAAACGCTTCTCATCATGTATAGGCTATCCACATTTAATTATTTTCCCCCCCTTTAGTGTTATTAAAACGTGGCGTTAATATTTTCCCCCTTTTGTTTAAATATTGGCTGACCTAGAAGACAAAAGCTATTGACGTTGAACTGATAACAAAGGGCAGCCGAACTTATAATAGGCAAGTTAGAGAGAGGAAGAAGTAACATTGTGTGCTCTCGCGCAGGATTGAAAGTAAATATAAATATAGCATGTTTGAAGTTTATAGCGTCCTTCTGATGTTGACCTCTTTCTGCCAGTTGCAGTACGTCATCGCTGAAGACGTCCATCATTCATTGGACGGTTTGTTACGGGAAGCCCTCACTCAACACATGCGCAAAATTAGTGTTTTATTATTCTCTGACAATTTTACGTTAACTTTCTTGTTGACTGTTCTTCCGATAGCTGGGAATATTTTTGTGATGACTAATTTGAATGATACTTTTAGTTGATTTTTTAAAAATTGCAATTTCATTCTATACACTTATTTTTTTAGCACCACGTTTTTGTACCCGTCCGGTCTTTAAGCATATCTGTTAATTACTCTAATCTTAAAGGGATGAGGAATGGTGAGTTTATAGGAAGTGTGGTCGCATTGGTTTGGTAAAAGAGTGGGAAACTGTTTAGGGGGGGGGGAGGGGGGAACTAAATATACCCGGTCAGGATTCGAACCCCGATCTCCCCGTCATCGAAAATCTTCCAATGATAATATTAGCCTCCTTAAAATTACATTAAAAACTAATTGAGACCAATGAAACTGAAATTTTAAAGTTTCATTTAATCAAAATAGTGTGTAAAAAATGAATAAAAAAGTTTTATTTTTATTCAAATAATTTCATCCTTCTTGATTATGAAAAAAAGTAAAGTTTGTGTTTAGAAAAAAAGTTGCAACTTTGTTTATTAATGGCTGATGCGATTACGTAATCTATGAAAGAAGGAACTCTTTTGGCCAACTCAGGTTTGTTGGTGCGCTACGCTTTGTGTGCCTTAAATTCCGCTGCCGCTGATACGTCACTCCTAGAACACCTAAAGGGATTTATTCGACTCCATGTTTCCACTCTGAAAATTAATTTGGTTGATCACTAAGAGCTAAATGCCCGGGAAACGAAAGGTAACAATCTCTTATAGGATCGTAGAACGGATTTTTGTTAATCATTTAATTTGTGTTTAACCTACTGATTAAATCAGAAAAAGAATTTCTATGGGTGAGGGCGGCTACCAATTTTTCCGGGAAAGGTATTTTCACAGATCTTCCAGTGTTATTTTACAAACCATAATCGACATGGGACCGGTAGTTTTACTTCCCCTCCGAAATAAGTTGTGCTACGGATTTCTATCGCTCAAGAAAAATCCGTTGACCCGGGATGGGTCTGAACCCACGAACATCGGGATCTGAGGCGAGCAATTTACCCCAAGACCACCGAGGTCAACCCATTTTGTGAATCGAAGATGTAATTTATTGGGGAGGGGGAAGGGGTCACAACACCAATTGTATTGTAATTTGTATCTTCCTCCTCTCCTGTTTGTGCTCCTACTGCTGGACGGCTCCATCAAAAAAGTTATAAACCCACTTGGTTTCTAGTCTACTATTCTAGTGGCTTAAAAAGGTGAAGGAATTCATTTCGACGATAATTCCCAAAGCTCCGCGTGGCTGGTTTTCATATCTACTTTCTCTCGACCTCTCAGAGAGAGAAGTATTGCGATCGTAAGAAAAATTGGACTCTTGGTGTTGATAAATGTCGACGTTTCATGCATGACCCACTGAAACCATAAAAGCCCGCCTATTTGTCTGTATCTCAGCCTAGAGACAAAATCATTTTATCTATCGGGCTAAAACTTGGTATCTAATGTTTTACTAAGGTTTTTTCCCCGAAGAGTTTTTGGAATTATATATTTAGCCCTAAAATTAAGGGTAGTTTACTGAAGGAAAAAATAAAGATAAATCGATTTTCTCAAAAACTGTTTTAACGATTTTAATTAAATGTTGTATCTAGGCATTGTTTAACATAAAAAACAAAATGGCAATACTTTTATTAATATTATTATTAAATTAAAACTTATACACCCAGAACAGTTGGGGAACAATCGTGTCAAACTCTTTTCAGCATGAGGGCCACCACATTGCATGTTGAAAATAATGAGGGAGCCGGATTTCATAAAGTTCAGTATTGTCACTTTCTTTAGTAGAAAACTCACTGAGGGATGCTCGTGAGAGCGCGGTTGGTGTATAAATGGACAACGTGAATGTGGGTGTGCTGCTATATGCGATTGATGCCGTATTAATGGCTGAGAGTGAAAGTGACTTGCATAATGTATTTAATGTTTTGACTGTGGCGACAGGCAGAATGGATCTTCGTATAACTGTCTCCAAAACTAAACCGACCGTTTTTAATAAGGATGGATCAGGAAATTATTGTTAGCTTAGTATAAATGGAAAACTGTTAGAAC
This sequence comes from Timema poppense, assembly GCA_902141375.1. Classification (NCBI taxonomy): domain Eukaryota; kingdom Metazoa; phylum Arthropoda; class Insecta; order Phasmatodea; family Timematidae; genus Timema; species Timema poppense. The sequence goes on from CABFOV010000340.1 coordinate 117,105, forward strand.
AAGGGAATGATTTTGTGTCTCTGGGTAGAATGTTCTGTAAAAATGGAAGGATGGATATTGTAATCGACACCCGGGTGAATGTATCTCGGAGAGTAGTTGGATGTATGTGGAATATTGCAAAGAATGAAGTAGTATCGAAAGAGGCGAAGATGGCAATATATAAAAATGTTTTGATGCCAACATTGTTTTAGGGATGTGAAAAGTGGATTTGTCACCAGACACACAAGAGCAAGTTGAATGCGGTTGGAATGAGATATCTAAGGAATGTATGTGGATAAACTCGTATGGACTGAGTCAGTAATGAATGAGTGCTGAAGGAGTGCGGTTTAAAGGAGAATCCAATAGGTCACTGTGAAAAGGCATCTTAAGTTGGTTTGAGCATTTTGAGAGGATGAGTGTGATGAAGCAAATATATGAAGGTAGAGTGTATGGGTCAAAAGGAAGGCCATGTATAACGTGGCTAAATGTTGTAAACGAATTTAGGAAAAGAGAGAGAGTTTTAATAATAAAAGAGCGTGTATGACTCGGTGTATGAATGTTGTTAAAGCGAAGGGAGTAAGCGAGGATAGGGAAATGCGTAAAAAGATTGTGAGGATGGATTAAGTATGGAGTTATTTTACGAGCTATATGCACAGTTTCTTGCCTACCCCGTAAGGGAACGGTTTTATTAGGTATGTAGTTATTTATTATAACAACACTAAAATTGAGATTACCTAAAATGTTAAGACTCTTCTTATATATTTTACCAAAAGCTTGAAACTTTATATTTACATCAAGTGTGTGAATGACTTTAGATCTCTTGTTTATTTATTTAGCACCGCGTTTTATTACCCTTTCGGATTATAAGATTAAGTACTAATTACGCTAATGAGCTAAGAATTGGAAAGGTTTAATATAGAGGCAGGGAACTCTCATTCGCGTGGCGGGAGAGTAGAAAACCATTTAGGAAATCCCACCCCCAGTTCACCCGAGCAAGATTCGAACCTCGGCAGTCAAGCTCAACATAAAACTAGCGCGTTAGCTAACTATGCCACCGAGGGAGATCTCTTCAAAATAGATGACACATGCGTATCGGTTAAAGTGATAGCTTGAGTGTTTGTTTCCTTCTATGAGCGAAAACACACTTGTGTGCTGACACATATTGCACATTTTGTTCGCAAATGTAACCAATTTTTGGAGTTGATCTTTGGTGAGTAGTAAGTAAAATTTGGTACATCAACCCCACTTTCTAAATTTCACCAAATAATGGCCAATTTCAAATGTTGTATTCGTAGAGTGTTTATTAAAATGAGGAATCGGTCCACATTGTGTGTTGGTTCGTCAAAAGGTCCGCGGGACGCTCCTAACCATGAATCGAACCATATATGGCCCGCGGGCCGCAGGTTTGAAATGACCAACCTAGAATGTTCCTAAAAAGTCTATGATCTCAAAAATATATTTTTAAGGGGATGCCCAAATTTTATAAATCAACGACCATCTTTCGACAGTAGTTTCTAAAATTCTTTCAAACCAATTTTAACTCTCCCTTCTTTTTCTTCTTTTATTAATAAAATAATTTTCTAGAATTATCATATCCATGTTTAATCTTAATTATGTCCACCGTAGACAATCTGTGCTTGGTTTTGAGCAAACGCCTTTGCTGCCATTTGTTTGACCTTTGGCTGTGTTCCGGATTTTTTTTATGACTAATATTGCAACGCTGAAAGACGAGGTTGCCAACACTAGCTTCCTCTCTCGACCATGAGGTTTGGCAACATTGCCGGAGAGAAACTATTATTTTCTCAGAGGTTGTCGCAGAACATAGATTTTCAAACACAAAAGAGACCGGTTTCCTTGGAAACAAATTGAGAGATTTTAATTAAATGTTGTTTATTCATAAAGTGTAAGCTTGGAATTATTTCTGATGAGGCTACATAAATGCATCAACTATTAACACAAATAGCGTCCAAAATGGTTGATATGCAAATATATATACTATAGGCCTACCTTGTCTTCAAGAAGATAAACATGCCACATTCGAGCTTTATCTTTATTTAAATAGCTTATTGCCTACTGATAAAGGGTTGTACTCCGAAATTTGTGAATCTGCTATTCTACGCAGTAATAATAGTATACCGGCTAGCAACAAAGAAGAAGAATAGCTTCGCAGCCTACCACCCGTTTGGATATCCCTGTCTTCGGCAAGCTAGTATTGTGTGAGAGTAGTACCATAGACCAGTGTTTTTCAACCTTCTTGAATATGCGACCCCTTTTCAAGTAAAAAAATTCTGGCGACCCCCTGTACGTAATAAAATTATATCAGTGATTTCAAATAATACGTATTTGGTGCTATTGGAGGGGGAGGGGGGAGTGTGCGTGCAGGTTGGTCGAAGGTCAATGGTCAGTGGCCGCATAGGAACAGTCGTTGGTCAGTTGTCAGAGTAAACCAGCGTGTACGGTCGTAATGGAGAAGTTTCTAAAAAGATCTGCGCAGCCCTCCACGTCTAGTACAAGTGGCAGTAGCGGAAGCGAGTCAAAACCGAAAAAAACCCAGACTTTATGACAACAATTATTTGAAATATGGTTTTACTGTTATGAATAATAAACCTCAATGTGTAATTTGCGGTGAAGTATTATCATGTGGAGTATGAAGCCATCAAAGCGTATACGTCACCTCTCAACTAAACATAACAAGAATGCTGATAAACCGTTACATTTCTTCGAACGGAAGCTGAAAACCTTTAACCATCAGCAAACTACTATGATTCAGGTAATAAACTAGTATTATGTGTTGTTCTAAAATTAATATTATCCGAGGCCTTTCATAAGAAACCCAGCAATCTCCATTTTTTAAATTTATTAATTATTCAGGAAAATAAAAAGAATTACCATTCCAATAAATTCACAGACGTTTGTTGATTAGGTTTTGAGAAATACTTATTATCATTATCCATTCGAAATATTCTAACGGCCAAGGATACAGTCAAAGGATTCCTCACAAAACTTCGTTTGTGGTCAACGTCTTTACAAAAATTAATGGATGATTCTTTCCCTTGCGTTCAGAAGATTGTCGAAGAAATTGCAACGGACCAATCGTTAGTAGTAAGTTCTCAAATTCTTTTCATGATACAGAGCTTGCATGATTTGGAAAAAAGATTATTAAGTTACTTTCCAGAACTGAACTCTGACGCTGACAATGGGCATAGATGGATACAAAATCCTTTTTTGGATATGTCAGTACAACTGGCTGATCTGACCACGAAGATGAAAGAAAATCTTATAGATGTTGCAGCTGACGGCATGCTTAAAATGGAATTTAATTCGCAAAAGATTGACGTCTTCTGGATGAAGAGAAAAGAAGAATATCCAGAGCTGGCAAGGGAAGATTTGAGATTATTAGTGCAACTCGCCACTTCCTACCTATGTGAACTAACTTTCTCTTCAATGGTGAACATACAAACTAAAAAGAAGAGAAATATACTCCAATTAGAAAATTATTTGGTTATTTACGTCTCAAAAATAGAACCACGATTCGACAAATTATTAAAAAATAAACAGGCACAGCCTTCTCACTGAAATTATTGTTGTATCTTTAATGCAATGTAGATTGTAGATCCTATATTCAAAAATAAACTTTTCTCTGAAATTGTTGTATTTTTATTGTAGAGTAGGACCTACACTTGCTTTTTATTTTTCCTGGATTGCAACAGCGACCCCCTCATAAAGCTTTTGCGACCCACAGGTTGAAAAACACTGCCATAGACTATGCGGCCACCAAAACGGGTTCGAACCATTGTAAAGAGTATATAAAGGTAGCCCACTTGGAGGAATTTGATTATAGAATTTCTTGCGTCACCAAATGCACACACAAAAGTTATATTTTAATACGAAGACAACCAAATACATATTTTTTTAAATTTTTAGAGCAAAGGTGGGCAACATATTTTTCAATATAGCCAGAGGTGCGGCGATTGAAAAATCAAATTCACCACATCTTGTAAAATTTGAGAAATTGTTGCTCAAAAGAACATTTAAAACAACACACACGGTTTGAACAAGTTTGCTAAACACATTTAACCTTTGACTACTTAGTTACAGCTGCCTCAGACGTAAATGATAAAATTTGCTCAACTTGAAAATTAAGGACAGTTTGATGATAAATTTGACAATCCTTTTGTCCGAGAAGTTGCAGAAACCTTGACTGAATATCTGAACTAAATGCACATACGGAATGCTTCCAATGATATGCAGGAAGTATCAAGTTACGATCAACTTACGCCGCCAGGAAAAAGTTCATTTTACTGTAAGGGATAGCAAACTCAAATTCGCCACACCTTTATGGCCCACTCGCCTCTTGTTGCTCACCCCAGCTCTAGAGTAATCACACTAATTGGACATTGGTGTGGATTTTAAAGGTTTATTTACTATTCTAATTTCTACAATGCGGCCTGACTTTGAACAACTTAATTTTTCTTCCATAAGCTTTATGTATGTAACGCGTTGGCTTGTGTACTGCTTGACGTCACGAGCTCAGCCAATCAAGTTTCTTTCTCCATCTGGCACTATCTTCTATTGCCTTTACATTTATTCTAACCCGTTTCGGTCGAATATTCCATATCAAACTCGCGACCTTACCCATGATTGTGTGTGACCCGCGAACCTAATGATGAGCCATAATGCAATGCGATATTATTATTGTTATTATAAATGTTGAAAAAATACATTTTGGAATGTGATATTGGCGGATTTGGGTTAATTTGGTAAGTCGTGAAGTTGATCTACCAAATCTGTACACTTTCTTTGACATGCACAAGTCCCAAAAGTGGTCAAATTTGTTCACCCATTATGTGCAATGTTTGACAGAACATACATATGTTAATTGGTTGTTTCGTCACGTGAAATTAAGCCAAACACTCAATAGATCTAATTAACCGACACACATCATATCAACAATAATACAAATTACTTTGACATATTATTTAAAGCTTGACATTAACACCATTTTGATAAATAAAATTTTTAACATTTTTAGAAACAAAACATAGTTAATTTTTTTACATAGGGGACCTACCCTTTTTTCTTTATTATAACAATATACTATATTTGAATTCATTTTACTTAAGATAATGACAGTACATGTGTTTGTTTTGCCCTCTGTATTTTTAATGTTGAATGGGAGCCTTATCAAACGAGTTTGACACGCCTGCATTGAACTATTTCTTATTTTTATGAGATTATCCTATTTGCGGCTTATACTAGCGTCCATTCACGAGATATTTCACCATTTTCATTTTACGGTTACACTCTGCTTCCGAGTAAACTCGTGAATTCTGAACAGAGTTGCCACGCACCTGGAAAACTGGTAAAACACGGGGAATGTCACAAAAAATAAAATAAAAAGCACTGGAAGTTCAGTGACTTTTGAACATTAAATTGCAATCTTTAAATAGTTGGCCTTTACATAGGTATATGAAAATGTGAACTTAAGAAATAATCACGTTAAATCGTTTATCATCCACCTCTCACCCCACTTATTTTTTCTCCTTGTAGCATTGGGTTGTGTAACAACTGCATATAGTTCCCCATCAAAGTCCAATAATCCTGTTAAAAACACCAATGATATGACTTACAAAATATTCAATTTTATGAAAAGTTAAATATCATTCTTCTATACTTCTCTCTAAAAAAATGTATCAGGGTGAAAAATGTGGATTTCATCTGGAAAATTTGAAAAACACGGGAAATTTTGTATTAAGAAAATAGTGACAATCCTGCCTGAATTATCGTTGTTGACCTTGGAGTCTGGCTAGCATCTTATGATACAATATGTCTGCATTTTTTAAAAGGCCCTTTATATGAATATTTGACTGTACTAACCTTTTTCTAGATGTCACATTTGTCCATTCGTAAGAAAATTTGTAGTTTTACCCGGGATGTAACACACTCACCCGTAACCTTGGGTTTTTGGCTCGTGTTAGTTGCCCGCGTAGTAGTGCACACCTTTGCTAGACGATGGAGGTCTAGGGTGTACGTGGATGGGAGTGAGAGGGGGCAAGAAGACTATCGACCACCAGGCTCCTCTAGTAGAGATGAGATGAAGGAGCCGACCGCGCCACCGAGCCTCCCCCTCCCTTCTTACCCCTTCCCCTCTTACCCCCTTTCCCTCCGCGAGAAACTTCGCCGTACGAGCTTTTATAAATATTACAATAATTAAATATACAGCAGAACTCGTTAAAATTGCATGGGTCGGTTCCATTTCGTGGCCCGCTAGGAGGGGTGTATGCGCCTTTGCCCGTCCCTTCAAAATGGGGCGCTTCTCTCGCTAAAATGGAAGTTTCAAGGATCTAATTTCTTGTTCTGGTTTACTTAGATTTAATTTTTTTCGTTTAAACCCTGTTGACGCTCTGTTTTTTTGTAAATCTGCACCTTTTTTATACATATATATTCCCCATTTATCCACGTGTCGGTCTAAATGAGGGCTTGCAAACATTTTCAGGGTTGATTGGCGCCTGGGTAACAGGGAAAAGATCACATTTTCGGATATATTTGAAATATTTTTCGAAACCCGAAGTACACTGCGCTAACCCTTAAAGGTAGCAAGCAATCTTACCTCTACGAGTTAGGGAAACTGGAAGAATTTGGCGCACTTAAGGGAGATTCGTTATAATTCATAGATAGTATTACATATTAAGAACCAATTTGTAGTAGTTATTGTTACATATCATATCTTTGAAATACCAGTTTATTACAACCTTTGCATTGTTCGTTTCCATGTAAACTGATTATAAACATATGTATGCACTTGCATCATTTAACCCTGCTTGAAGCGCAAAATTACGCACATTTTCAAACATAACTTATTTTAATATATGAGTAAGTAGCTTTTCTAACCAATTTTACAAGATAAGATAATTAATTAAGGGTTTTACGTGTAAAGATAAAGGAGAGGAAAACTGACAAAAAGAACATAAAATACTATACATAGGCAATTAAATTAATGTACTTAACATTTGTCACTTAAAAAAACTCGGGCTTTCCTCAACCCCCACATTCCGAATGACTCCACATAAAACAAAATACACACCAATAATATACTTCACTTTCTTTTCTAAATTAACTACAACTCGCACAAACTTCCTTGTCCAATCTTCCAAATTAGCCATTTCAATCATAATCACTCCAATTGGTCGGTCCTGCTTCTAATTTAGACGAAAAATTAAAATGGATACGTCTTTTACACGGCTTTATACCGGGTCTGGCCTTTTTTCGAATTGAAATTTTAAAATATTTGATCATATTATTTTATATATTTTTGGTGTTATTCTTTCGTTTATCTTACGTTTCTTTTAATTGTTGATTGTTTGGTGTAGTGGATAAAATTTGGGACTGCTTTTTTGCCTTTTTAAACTATTTTTATTGGTTAGTTTATTATATAGTTTTGGAAAAGAAGTTTTCTTAATACTGACCTTACTTAGATGATTTATAGAATTATTTGTGTACATTGATGAGCCAAGTGCATTCAGTTGAGTCATACAAAATGTTTATATGCTAGGTGCATTCATTATATCCATTATAAAAGATGATGAATCATATCCATATACATCCATACTATTTCAAATACTTTTTGGTTTGAAATACAGACAAGCAGGTTCGAACTCGTCCATGAAAAATGTATCGCGACTCAAAGTAAACACGCTTGCTGCTCTAAACCAAGATTGCCCTTTCTCCATACAGCATAAAATAGGTTGTCAATTTGTACAGCTGAGTAAAACGATGGACAATTAGGGTGATATGTCGCACGCAACCAGTGTGGGTCTGATTACCTCAACATGTGTAGTTTAAGATGAATGGACCTTGCCCACACATATTTTAGTAAAATTAAAAAAGTGCACCTGCATTGTGCTCGTAAGTCTATGCCATTTCAAAATATTTAAATCATTAAAAGTATTGACCTTGAATGATTGTGTCGTGTTGATGTGTGTGAACTATATCATCCATTATGCGGCAGTACCTATCAATAGTTTCTAGAGCCTTTAATTACTGAAAATACAACACTGCGTCATTTTGCCCGCTGCGTCAGATTACCCTACTCTCCCCTACACTCTGGCCTTATCCTGTAAGCTACTTCATGGTGTAGCCTAATCCGTTAAGGCACGATTGCTTCCTTTTAGGCACAATGGAATGTACAGGCTAATTAAAAACTAATAACTTTATCTGATAGCTTTATAAGTTACTAGATCAACCTTAACATATTCATAAGTAAAGTGATGTAACCTGCTCACACATGCTATATTATTAAAATATATTATCAATATTGGTCATGAAAATATATACACAGTAGAACCTTATAAATACAGACTAATTGGGGCTTGAAGTTGTCTGAATTAATCAAAGTCCGGATTTAAAAAAATAGCTTATAAAATAAGGCAAGGTGTAATTATCGAAACAGCCCATACACCAACAAACGACATTTATTTTCCATTTAAAGTAATACGAATTGAAAATAATCTAAAGGAAAGAAATTGATATGTACATTACTTACAGGATATTTTGGTCCTTTAATCTGACTTTACTTAGAGCATGACGGTCTTGGTTCATCCACACTCAACGTCACATGACACACTGACAGGGCTGAGGAAAATACTGACCTGATGTTTTCTGTCACGCTCCCTCAACCCAGACTTATCGTCATCGTTTATTAATGTGTTAATTTGTGAAAAGGGTTGTCCAAATGAATTAGTTTATTATGTATGTATTTTCAGAAGGCCCTTTCTATGTAAATTTGACCTTAGAAGAGCATAATCCAGTGTGAAATAGTATTTTTTCCCTTCATTTCATGCAATTTTGTCAAGATCATTGGCACGTTTTATTTTATAATCCACGTGGAAAGTATTTAACAGAAATAATTAGGCTCTTTAGTTACAGATAGAGCGCTTCAAGCTGTGAGAAAGTACGTATTTTTTGAGTTGAAAAAACCTTGAAAAGTCGGTATTCTGGTAAGCTCCGGTAAAAATACAAACGTTCTTCCGATTTCTTCAAACTTGCTGTTTATACTTAATTTTATAACATCTCGATGTATTTGAATGTTAATTCAGAAACTTTTTTTAAAAAAAAGGCCTTCTAAGATTACAAATTGTTATATAACGCTATTATTATTATTATTATTATTATCACCGCGTCTTACTACTCGTTCGAGTTATAAGCACTTACGCTAATGTGTCATGGGAGGGTGATTGCGAGATGAAATGGAGGACCTACAGTTTAACGTGGAATCCGAACCACGTTGGAGGCTTGGCATTCCCCACATTCACAAGATGTCTTGTCAGAGGTGAAGGAAGGGTTTGGTAATCAGATAAATCTATGCCGGGACCGAGGATTAAACCCCGGCCGCCAGCACAGAAGTATGACACCGTACCCCTAGACCACCAGGTCACCTACTATAATGCTATTTGTTAGGGATGATATAAAGGTAAAACTTAGAGGAAATTTATCTGCAAGAAAGGAAAATGAAGAACTATTAAGAAAACTTCATCCCCTATATATCCGTCTGGGATTCGAACCAGGAATTCCCCGTCACCGACAAACCATAAATAAGCTTGACACCTAATCCGCATGCTCACATATACGGGATTTAATAAAACGTGTAATGATAATACTCTACTCCTAAATAAGAATGATTATTTACGGCTAATTAGTTCCACATTACTTTTCGTCATAGATTCGAGCAATAGTTTAGTAATCTTCCATTTTAAAATGTTTTTCCATTTTGTTTAGAATGGAAGGGATCTTTTAATTCTCCTTAACTGTTTACCTTCACTGTGTTTTGTTTATGTGAGTGTCGTTTACATTATCTTTTATAAAGGAGACGGCGAGTTTGTTACTTATTTACGAGAATATTTATTTATTCTGGTTATAATTTTAAACATTAAATCTATGATTTAGTATGATGATATATTCAAATAATATACAAATTATATTTTAAATTAAATATGTGCTTGCTTTACTAATATACTCGAAACTGTAATTTTTGTTGTTGTTAAAAGGATATAACTTTTTCAGTAAAAAAAATTATAACCGTATCTCTTGTATAGTTCTGTGTATGTTTGTAAATGTATGTGTGGGCACTGACTGGTTTAAGAGCACATGCCAATCAACTATGTGATGATACGATTTCTAGCCGAGCCGAGTGTAAGTTCACACCAACACTATTGCACGTGGGTCATTTCCGCTCAAAGATTAATGGAGGTAAAGAGTTGATAAAAGTTTCTAACGATGTACAGTGTTGAAATATTAAATGATATATGGATAAAACTGCATTGAAAAGGGCGTTTTTAACCATTTTAGAATTGCTTCACAGATAAGCATTGTGCACAAATCTTCATTTTGTCATAATATAGACATACTACAGGTACTAACAAGAAACTTGGTCGCTTGGTCCCCCATCGTTAGTGTCGAACATTTCGAGTAATCATTCAAATACGAATGCACTGCACACATTTCTGGCAGATCTTGGTCTTTTCTTCTCCCTTTTACTCCCATACATTAGCGCCCTCACACACAAACGCAGATACGAGCCGGGAGCTGAGTTGGGCCTGCTATGATGAACGCTCTTAATACAAAATTTGTAAACCCTCTTAGCTGATACTCCTTTTGTTTGAATATTCAAATTGATGTGTTCTTTTATCGGGCCAATGGTTCTATTCCCAAATTTTGATTTGATCAAACACTTTATCAAACCAAACTTGATATAACTTTTCAATACAATCTTAATATATTTACAATATCTTAATAATTCTAAATTAAACACTAAATCGTTCCGTAATTTTTTAATTTTGAATATATTTTTTTTACATATTGTCAACGTTTTAATTCACATTCATTGTCGGTATGTGCACTAAACGTCAAACACTCTAGTTTGGTTCGTTAATGACGGATGGTCGGTGTTTGAATCCTGGCTAAGTGTACTGAGTTTTCTTCTTTCCTAAATGTTTTCCCACACTCTTACCATGCAAATGCGAATACGTTTTCTCTACATTATACCTCCCTCATCCAGACCTCGTTGATATATTTAAATGCTAATAGCTTGGGTTAGTAGTTAGACATGAAGTATAGAAATAGAATTTTAAAAAAAGCACCATTCGTACATCGTGATAACACTTTACCAATCCTTTATGCTGAAAACATGTTCTTAATATCGCTCTAGTGGAGGCAGCTACGCAACACTAAACGGTCTATCGCAGCAGTTTGTAATGAAATAGAATTTCATTTGGTAATCATTTTAATCAAAATTTTCCATCCTTCATGTATTTTAAATTAATTAATATTTCCATACTATAAAACTCAAAGCATCCATAAGTGTTAGGAAATCCTCTCACAGTTGGGTGACTAAAGATATTTTTTTTATTGTTGATAAATAAATTTCATCGTTCGGAGTTAACCCCACCCCTATTGTAAACACTTGTGAAACATGGCTGAAAGACATGTTCTGTCTCTTCTTTTTTTTTAGCTCAATCTCATTCTTTCTCTTCTAGAAGAATAGAACATGGTGTAACTTAAAAAATACCTGGATGGTTCAGGAACAATTTCCTTCGAAAGATATACGTAAAAAGGCTTCTTCTCTACACAGTCGTCCTACAGCATTATACGGGAACGGTCCACGTTAAATTAATCTCCCTATTTTCAAAAATAAAAACTTTTCGAGCATAAATAACCAGTCATTGAGCTACCTTATCGGGCTAAGTTTATAAATATAATAAATAAATAATATTAAATTGGTAAAAGCAAGTTCTCATATATATATATATATACATACACACACACACACACACACACACACACAGAGTAAGAACCCAGCCCTTAATAACACTAACAAGCCGTAACACAAAAATACTCCAAGCTCCGAAAGTCCCCTACCTTCATCACCTTCACAAAAACAACATTATAAAGTGGAACCCAACTAGCAGAGGACTCATAATCATCATCATCTCACCTCACAAAATACACTACAAGTAGCTTCGACAACGAGCAACATACCAAAGTGGCTTAACATTTGCAGTACCATCAAGATAAGGTTGGGATTTACTAATTAGGTACATTTTTAATGGCGCGCAGGGTTATAATAATACAGTGTGTGCCTGCACTGGCTGTCTGATCTTGAATCATTGTCGCCACCTCTCCAATCACTGTTTAAATCTCTTTTACTTTTGACTAGACTGGGTTTGAATATATTTATAAGATATTATGACGTCCTATCTTTTTCCAACCTTTTGCTTGTTTTGTTCGGCTACTCACGGCATACCAGCGGGAATAACTGTACGTACCACTGGTGATACGCCTACCACAGTTTGGGAACCGCTGGTCTCTCGCGTTTATTGGACTCGACGAGATTTAAAAAAAACCTTCGTGGTGTCGGCCCGCAATCTATCCATAGCGACCGAACAACCACCGTCTGTTGTCGATGGTAATGCCGACTTCTGCGGATAGAAGGTGTCATGTGATCAACATAACAAACCTTTCGGTCGTTAATCTCGCTTTTCTAGAACCGAGCCGTTACTTTTTCATTCAAGTAGCTGCTCATTTGTCCTCAGGAGGTTGAATTTGACCCCGTTTCAAAACCACTGCTTCACAGAAAATCTGGAATTGCCAAGGATTGAACCCGGAATCTCTGAATCTGTGGTCAGGAATTTTGACCACAATACCACAGAGGCTGTCTCCGATGAGATCATTATTTTGAGATATATAGGTATATGCCCTACTCAATAGCGCGAAATATACAATCCGTAATATGTAACTTTAGCTTTGCAATGCTTCCTCTGTGTCATATTAACCAGGGCACGACATTTGATGACCCAAAAATTGTCAACAGAATTGCATTAAAAAAAAAGAACATAAACTCGTATTGAATGCAAACCACTAAATCGAACACGCGATTTACAAAACTCTTGAAACCGATTTACAAATATATTATTTAGTTTTAATAGCTACCCCCTCTCCAGACTAATTGCAGTATTTCACCAAGAATGTGTATTTTACAACTAGACAGACAATGTTCATGGCCTACATTATCTTATTATTGTGTGTTGGAAACATTTTTATTTGATCGTAGATAGTCTTTAAAAATATATTTATGCTATATACAGTGCATGCCTAAAAATGACTAAGAAAATTCCGCAAACCAAGAAACTATGAACTAAAAATTCAAAATGACAAAAAAAATTACTCATAAAAACCTTTTCTACAACGAGGGTATCATGAACAGAATGTATATACACACATGAGCATTGTCTGAGATGTACTAAAACAAATATTTCATGTCATCAAAATTTGAGGTCTAATAATGACAATAGAATATTGAGTTCCGTGTAAAAAAAAAGTTGTCCAATTTACACCACTGTGCTAGTTGATACATGCCAATAGTCAAGGAATTTATTTAAACGATAACACTTTAGAGATTGCTCAGCACAGGTTTTGTTATTTAAATATACCTTTAACCAGGCGAAGTTTTTTTTTGTTTGGTGGCTCTAAATGGTTTGAGCAATTTCTTTTGTCATGAATCTGTATCCTCAACATGTTGTAAAGTGTGTGTGTGTGTGTGTATCGCTGAGAGCAAATGGTTTGTGTATACGCGTGAAGTGCGGGGGTAGGGGGTGGACGATGGTTGAAAGTGAAGTGTGGAAAGGAAGCCATGGTAGAGAGAAGACTAGGTGATCTCTATTTACTGACCGAGCCATCGTCTGCCTGCCCGCCCGGTTGGTTGGTTGGTTGGTGTAAATTAACCCCCTTCTAAAGCTTGCACATCTGTGAAGATTAATTTTTCATGTCGAATACTACATTTTTCTCACTTTTTTTACTTGAAACCGATTTACAAATATATTATTTAGTTTTAATAGCTACCCCCTCTCCAGACTAATTGCAGTATTTCACCAAGAATGTGTATTTTACAACTAGACAGACAATGTTCATGGCCTACATTATCTTATTATTGTGTGTTGGAAACATTTTTATTTGATCGTAGATAGTCTTTAAAAATATATTTATGCTATATACAGTGCATGCCTAAAAATGACTAAGAAAATTCCGCAAACCAAGAAACTATGAACTAAAAATTCAAAATGACAAAAAAAATTACTCATAAAAACCTTTTCTACAACGAGGGTATCATGAACAGAATGTATATACACACATGAGCATTGTCTGAGATGTACTAAAACAAATATTTCATGTCATCAAAATTTGAGGTCTAATAATGACAATAGAATATTGAGTTCCGTGTAAAAAAAAAGTTGTCCAATTTACACCACTGTGCTAGTTGATACATGCCAATAGTCAAGGAATTTATTTAAACGATAACACTTTAGAGATTGCTCAGCACAGGTTTTGTTATTTAAATATACCTTTAACCAGGCGAAGTTTTTTTTTGTTTGGTGGCTCTAAATGGTTTGAGCAATTTCTTTTGTCATGAATCTGTATCCTCAACATGTTGTAAAGTGTGTGTGTGTGTGTGTATCGCTGAGAGCAAATGGTTTGTGTATACGCGTGAAGTGCGGGGGTAGGGGGTGGACGATGGTTGAAAGTGAAGTGTGGAAAGGAAGCCATGGTAGAGAGAAGACTAGGTGATCTCTATTTACTGACCGAGCCATCGTCTGCCTGCCCGCCCGGTTGGTTGGTTGGTTGGTGTAAATTAACCCCCTTCTAAAGCTTGCACATCTGTGAAGATTAATTTTTCATGTCGAATACTACATTTTTCTCACTTTTTTTAGGTATAAAAAGAGTAAAAAAATAAACATCTTTTTAAAAAAAATATAAAATAAAAAGCGTGTTATTTTTATTAACATTGAAATTCATTTTTTTGAGGTGTTTAAATGCTTCCGCTAGTGTGTAGAGAGCTTTTCCTAGCTGGAGGTGAATATGTTTTTATTTTATGTGTGTGGAATCCTTGAATCACTGGAATTATTACATTACCAGCCACGCAAAATATCATTATGTTCTCTTCCTTTGTATTAAAAAAACAATTGTAGTGGATTTATATTTAAAGCATGACTCATAGCTAACTTGGCTATGTTTCCTACTCTGAAAAGCATCGTATTACAAAATGAACTTCAACGATCAATCATGAACATCCTAGTTATGTCGACCCGCCTCGGTGGCGTAGTTAGTTAACGCGCTAGTTTCGTATTGAGCTAGACTGCTGATGATGGGAATATCAAGGTTCAAATATCGCTCGGATGAACTTTTTTTCTAAATGATTTTTCACTCTCTTCCTCGTAAATGCGGGTTCACTTCCTCTGTATTAAACCTTTATAATTTCTAACCTATAAGCATATACAGCCTTATACTAGTTATGAGAATGGTCTTAGAGATGAGGAAGGCTCTATTTAGAGGAAGTGTACCCGAATTTGAATTGAGGGAAAGTGGAAAACCCGTTCTGGAGATAACCACCCTCGGTACACCCGACCAAGATTCGAATCTCGATCTCCCCGTCATCGACACTCTAGTCTACTGCGGGAGTGGCGAGTTAGACCATGCGACCACCGATGTAGGTTATTGTTAATTATTTTATTATAGAGGATGGGTGGGGTGGGGAGTCGTTCGTTACCATATGTGATTTATCACTGGTTTTCTCCATTACCTCCACGCTGATAAAGATTTGTTTTCTCAAATGTACCCTTCTGATTCTTTTCTCAGAATCGTTATAATCTTTGTCTTAGGCGTACTTGTAAGAAAAATGGGGACACGATAAAATATCTCTTAGGATTCTTCAACCTTTAATCCGTTGGGTGTTTGTGACTAATCTAGGGGGGCACCTGCCCCCCAATCTTTGCGATTTAGGGGCGTCCCCTTCATTTAATTTAGCCTATTTAAATAGTTTAATTCCAAGATTTCAGTCATCTGACACATGAAGTATCTGCCCTTATTAAACAGATTTACCTTATTTGTTTGGACAGGGAAAGAAGCACATCCTGCGTGGGGGAAATACACTTTGGTCTTCTATATCACCTTGAAACATAGTTGAGCAGTTTTATGTCTCAAATACAATCATGTGGCTGTGTCGTACACACAAATATCATCTGAACAAGATCATAATTGATAATATTATTTAAACAGGTTTACATAATTATCTTATTATTGGAACAAAATGTGCCAAACCAAATTTTAATGGCATGAAGTTCTGTAAGATCTACGTAGCATTTGTACCTCAATATAATTAAGTTTTTCTTTTTCGTACGAAACATTGGACACTACTACCGTAATATGCCTAAACTTTTTTTTATATTTCTGAACAAAATATTGAGAAATAATAATTTATGTGTTCCCCAAATTTGGGAAGTCAGGCCCGTCATGGGTAAGTTCACAATATCAAAGTTATAACTTTAAAAAAA
>CABFOV010000340.1:140014-172312 GCA_902141375.1 Timema poppense
AAATTTGATGGCACCAAATCACAAATATATCCAGTAGTATATCTGAAATTTGATGGCACCAAATCACAAATATATCCATTAGTATATCTGAAATTTGATGGCACCAAATCACAAATATATCCAGTAGTATATCTGAAATTTTATGGCACCAAATCACAAATATATCCAGTATTATATCTGGAATTTGATGGCACCAAATCACAAATATATCCAATATTATATCTAAAATGTGATGGGACCAAATCATAAATATATCCAGTAGTAACTTATATTCAAAATTCTGGATGATTATAATTTTGGAGATTTTTTCACTTTAAAGATTGTAAAAACTTGGGCATACGCTATGTGTCGTGGGAATAACTCATTTATTAACAAGATAATTGAGTATAAGGAATAAGATAGGTATATATTGTTTTATGTTGTTTGAGGGCCGGTTGATCTATTTTATTATAACAACTGTAGTGCTACTGTCTATGACATTGTTTTAGGAGCTTTTCAGTTATTATTGGTACTGAAGAGTTCTGGATAAACCGGAATCTCGGATAATCGAGTTTGAAGTGTCTAGCTAGAAAATGGGCTCCGCGCTCTAAAACAACCTTTTACATTTTAACAAACAATATATTATAATTATTTATATGTGCTAATAAAATTATTGGAGTATAAGTATTTTGAACACGCCAATTGTACACTGTCCTAAAATTGCTGCTACAGTTCAATTTTCATAGAAATGGAGATGTCTGACAGCGAGTAGAGCTACTTTATCTAATTTGACATATTCATACGTCAAGTCATGTGATCTTCATTTGTCACTTTTGATAGATATTATCAATATATTATATAAAATAACAATAATGTAGTAAAATGTAATCAATGTTGACAGCTAACAAATAAGCTTTTATTCTCTAAATACCTTTCTTTGAAAATTATATTGTAACTCTACCTAAAGTCTGTTCAGCGTAGGAATTGTTTTCCGAAAGGCCTTTTTCCCTACCAGAAATCTATTATATAGTAGGATATTGGTAGGAAAAGAGATCTTTCAGAGAGTAATTCCTACCGTGAATAGAGTATAAATGTGTGCATACATACTCCAGTGAATAGTACCGTAGTAGTAGTAGAAGTAGTAGTAGTAGTAATAATAATAATAATATAACATCAAATAGCTTAATCTCTCTCTACACACTACAAATTAATTGAATAATTATTCCATAACACTGCATATAAATATAAGATATTATTTTATTTACAAAATAATAAACTCAATTTTATAAATTGAGGTTAAAAAATTACTCTAACAACTACACTATTTTGAGAAGGGAGGGAGGGAATACTTTCATAATAATTTTCAATCAATTTATTAGCATCAGTTTTCAATTTCAAAAGAAGACCAAGTTTTTAGGACAAACGGAAAGACAGAAATGTCAATATTGGCTAACGAAAAATGAAACAAAAAATAGAAAAAATATTAAAAAATGAACTGGTTAAAATTGAAAGTATACTGTGTAAGTTTTCATTTAATTTATTTTAAGTTGTACTATATATATATGTGTGAGAGTCACAGCAGCGTGAAGGGGAACATAATAATGGCGCACAGTGTATATAAGAGGGGGGTTGGGAGGGGACCTTACCAAGCCGGGTCCGGTTTATTTTTTATATATATATATTAAAAAAGATAGAGAGAATTTTACGTAAGTTGTTTTTTTTATTTTTATATTATAGGTTCGGGCGTGGAGGGAGACGAATAATAATCGTGGGTGAATATTTTAATACTGCACTGCTTATTTTGGTCGCCGGCTGTTCTGTTTCTCTCCCCCTTTCAACCTCCCCGCCCCCTCTTCCCCTCCCCCATTGTCCTGCTTCCTTCAGCTGGTCATAGTCCCCCCCACTCCATCCCGCTTCCTACTTCCTTCGTCATCTCACCACCGCTCGCTACTCTTCATGAATATTTCCTTATGGAGTCGGTTAAACTTTTTTTTAAAATTACTTTTTGTTGTTTCTTCACTACATTGGTAAGATATTTATTTTTGTTGATTTGGTATATATATAGCCATTATTTTGTGGAATGCTTTCGAAGCTACGGTGTAAATATTTTATAAGATGTTAAAAAAAATGACCATAGAGTAGTGATGATTGACAAAGACTAAACCTGCGGCTGTTAAAAATTGTCAATACACGTCATAAGTTTCAGCTGGAGGACACGTGCGTGGCGTATAAATACACTAAAGGACGCGTGTAGGGGGATAGCATTACGATATTTAAGTAGCCGTCAATTACAAAAGTTACTAGATTTTCTTACTTTAGTACTATATTCTTACGTTAAATCATAATATAAATATGTGGATTTACATTTTGCCGAATGAAACAATTGACATATTTTATATTTTTATTTGTGTATTATAGCTCTGCCATATGTATACGTTTACACCATATTAACCTTTTGAAATATCACGTAAGGGTATGGCGATCTCACTATACAATATTTATCCTTTATAAACTAATAATAAGCATTCTATTTGCTATAGATACAAAAAACACTTTGGAGGTAGTTTCATAAAACTGTTTTACCTTTTATTTGTCCATTTAACACGAGTGTTACTAACGTGAGAAAGGTGGGGAGGGTAAGTTTGAATTAAATACAACCCCATTAGTCTTGATTGAGAATGGGTGGGTTACGTTTCATATTGAACTAAATAAGGTGGGGTACGATGACTTCTTATCTCGGTATTTCTTTGTTTCCAGACTAGATCTAATAAAACCCATTTATATTTAATAAGAATAGTAATAATGATACGGCTTGCTCGAGTCGGCGGCGTTGCCGAGAGGAACGTATCCCGGCAACAGCGAGGAAGGCCTTGCCGTCAAATTAGTAGCTAATGAAATTCAATAACATAACGCAAGTAAGGCTGGCTGAGTCATGCGGCTACGCAGCTGCCAAATATACTGACTGCTCTGTAACTTACTCTGTAGTCTCTCTTAAGCATCATCATCATCATCATCATCTTGGACTGCTCAACGCTTTCTCCTCGCTCCGTGGAGCCTTCATCAATAAATCAATAGGGCCAGAGCATCGTCATACATTATGTATGACAGGACTCCTCTCATTTCACACCCCCGTATTACATGTACATTTTATATAAATAAATGATGAGTGTAACAGGGGGTGTGCAGAGGAGGCAGGGTTGTGTAGTGCGGGCGCACCGGAAAAATGACCTTTGAGAACCTTGTGCTTAGAGGCGATAGTTGCTTGTTTGGGGCGGTAGCGTTATTGGTTGAAGAGGAGCGGCAGAAGAGAGAGGGGGGCATGGGTTTTGTAGGCTAGGGGCAGGGGGGGGACAAGCCTCACTCGTGCACCTAGAACATAGCGAACAGAAGAGCGCTTGGTAGCGACGGAACCAGTCGTTGGTAACGTGGCTATAGGCGAAAGAGAGGACAGTCGTTTCCACTCGTTCTTTTAATTTTTTTTTTCGTCTTGTAACTTTTATTTTAATATATATATATATTTATTCGAATACTAGGTTTATATAAACAGAGCGGCTTTCGGGTTGTCGTGACGGCTACGCTCTCGCGTCGGTCATCGCGTCCGGGTGTTGTGTTTTTGTGGGGGGAGTCGTGAACACTTATAAAATAGTGGTGATCGAAGCCATGAGGCTGTGTTAGTGTTAATATAACAGTGGCTAGAAACTTGGGACTGATCTTGTATTGGTGTTACTTTGTGGCGTTGCAGATGTGAGGCTCACTGCTGGCGAGAGACACGGTTCAGTGACACTAGCGGTGTCGTAGCGACGCCACACACCGAGAGGGAGGGACGAGAGACGCCATCATGCAGCACTGCGTGGACTCGCCGCAGCAGTTCTGCCTGCGTTGGAACAATTACCAGAGCAATCTGACCAACGTGTTCGACCAGCTCCTTCAGAGCGAGTCGTTCGTGGATGTGACCCTCGCCTGCGACGGGCATTCCGTCAAGGCTCACAAGATGGTCCTATCCGCGTGCAGCCCCTATTTCCAGTCCCTCTTCTTCGACAACCCTTGCCAGCACCCTATCGTCATCCTCAAGGACATCAAATGGCCTGAACTGAAGGCCGCCGTCGAGTTCATGTACAAAGGCGAGATCAACGTGTCCCAGGAGCAGATTGGGCCCCTCCTCAAGGTGGCCGAGTCCCTCAAGATCAGGGGCTTGGCCGACGTCAACGGGGAGCCCGAATTCGGTGGGTCGGGGGACGGGGGTAAAAAGACGTCGTCGGCCGCGGGCTGGGACTCACGCCATCATGGTACCCCCGCCCCTCACGACCTGTCCGAAAGCGCGGCGTCCCCGTCGCCGTCTCAGCTGGCCGCCCACCGTCAGAAGAAGCGGCGCCGCACGTCGGGCGAACGCAGTAGCGTGAGCAGCCCCGAGGAGAACAGCCTCGTGGGGGTGGATGGGATGGAGACGAGTAGCGGCGTCTTGGAGCTCTCCCCGCATCCCCCGCCGCCCCCGGGGCCAGGCCTAGCGCCGCCGCCTTCGAGTCATAACATGATCACTGACACGCTCCCCCTACCGCCGCCTCCGCCGCCCTCGTCGCACCCGGATGACATGGAGATCAAACCCGGTATCGCCGAGATGATCCGCGAGGAGGAGCGGGTGAGTACTCTTCTGTCTCTCTCTTGTAGGCTTAGTGTAACCCCAAACACGTGGGGCACACACACTGCTGAGTTTACTTAACACACCCGGGATGTATTTAGGTCTGGAACTCCAAGAAGAACATGTTTACAAACCTGTTCTTATAGATTAATTAGTGATATATACTCGGTCTCCAATCTCCGGTAGTTATTCTCAATAAGATGTGTGGCACTTCGCTTCAAACCATGTTCTTTCTTCTAAAAGTAGTTGAACCAATCTCTACGTGCAGGGACTCTACAAATCTCCACCGGCTTTCTTTGATTACCGCGGTATTTGTTTGGCGCTCTTAGCATTGCTGTTTCATATCCATAAATATAAATGGTTCGTCAAACTCTTTGATTGTTGAGATTTAATATTTTGCCGATTATTGTTCAACCGCATTACTAGCCGTTCTTTTCGATTTTCGCCAACAACGCGAATTATTTTGTTTGAACCCTCTATCAAGATCGCAGATAATCTTAATTACCTAATATCTCAAATAAAGATCACTGAAAATGTGTCGAATGCGTAGGCTACCTTTTTAATACCATTCTTACGATCTGGGAATATTCAAAAAGTCAACCGCTATACACTTTCAAAGTGGCCCCAAAAAATTCAAAATCGGATTAAACTGACAGGAATAATAGCACCTAGATGATAAGCCTCCCTCAAAGGAAATTTATCGGTGTGCACGTGTTTCAACCTCTTAATTTTGTAGTGCTTTTATTAATAACTTGACTTAGTGTTTTTGAAATGTCATACTTAATATTTATACAATCTTTGTCGTAATCAGTAGCCTTCAAAGTATGCTGGCCAGCCTTGTTAAATTCGGTATATTTATTAGATGTTAATCGTGAGAAAAAGTTTTAAGTCTTTTCAAAACAATAATGACTACCTCATGTGTAAGGCCTATCGGTGATTTTGTGTAATGCGGGCAAATTATTATTTCAAGGCAATAACGTTTCACAACACTGTCTAGAGAATTGTTTTTAATTTACTTCTGAAATAACTAACATTATTTTATTAGATGTAAGCAGTATTAAAAATTGTTACTTCTTAGCGTTTGAAACGATTTACAGGCCGACGGCTATTAAATTTACAATTTCATTGCTAACACAATAATTTGTCAGTGGTGCAAACCATTTTGTCCGGTTTTATCGTCGCTAAACATATTGTGTGGGTTCTTAATGAATGGCGTGCCCGTGTTATCAAACTTGTTTTATTTTAAATGATAAAGATTTATTTTATTATCCGTTTTTGGTCATCACAGATAATAATTAGTGTTTATTATCATTTTCGTCTTGACACAATGCTAACCTAATGTTTTTAGACGGTCGTATAAAATTTAATTTCGATATCGTGTTTGCTTAACGCTACGTTGCACCTTAACATCTGGAATCACTTTATTGACGTCAAGAAATGGTTCTCATTAATTTATTTTTTAATTGCCTTTTATTATTTGCTTATATAACAATTATTCATAGATAAAATATATTCATTTCATTTGAAATTGCTAAATAAATTTGGGGGACACACTATAGTAAGCCTAATTGTAATTTTATTTTGGTATTTTAGAGAATACCTAAATATTTGGCGGCTGCTGGGGAATCTATGTCGTCTTCGCACACTTACCACTTTAATTGACAAATTCACTCTTAAATTAAATTCTTCAGGTTTTCTATAGGCTTGAAATTTAACACTTATGTTGTCCTTGGACCAAAACCCAAGGAAAAACTTTCAAAATATTGTTAGTTTAAGTAATATATTTGATAAAAAATAGTTCAGTTTATCTTAGAGACATGGCTTTTGCTCCACTCATTGTCCTAACGTTAATCGCACAACCGTTTTATTAAATACATAGTTTTAGAGAGAAACTATCGTTTTTGGCCGGAGCTTTGTTCTATACAAGCCGAGCTATCATAGAAACTCCTGCAATTAAATTACGAGTATTTCCCGTCTTCCACGGAGATAAAATAAGTTGACAATAAGATATATAGGCCAATTTTGACGGGAATATTCTCAACTGACAGAAAACATACTAGATCTCGTTTCACGTATCCATACGTCATGTCACGTGATCTGCAATTGTCACTTTTGATAGATAAATACCTATAAAATAACACTAATAGATTAGTAAAATGTCTATAAGTAACTTTATATTGTCGGCCTCGGTGGTCTTGAGGTAAAGTGCTCGTCCCAGAACCCGATGTTTGTGGGTTCAAACCTAGCCGGGGTCGACGTATTTTTCTTGAGCGATAACAATCCCCAACACAACTTCCTGTGAAGAGGAAGTAAAACTGTCGGTCCCGTGTCGATTGTGACTCCTCGTTCACGGTAATGATCAGATGCTGATTAAATACAGTACCTCAAATAAACAACATTAATATATATTTACACACAAAAAAAGTTAGCATTAAAAAATGAATTTGGCTTTTTTTAACCAGAATTAATAATAAAAACTCTTTCTAAACTCTACTTCAACCACCAAGGTAATTTGTTTATATTATTATTATTATTAGCATCGCGTCTTACTACCCGTTCGGGTTTATACGTACTTACGCTAGTATGTAATGGTAGGGTGATTGTGAGATGAAATGGAGGACCTACAGTTTAACGTGGAATCCGAACCACGGTGGAGGCCTGGCATTCCTCACATTCACAAGATGTCTTGTCAGAGGTGAAGGAAGGGTTTGGCAATCAGATAAATATGTACTGGGAGCGAGTATTGAACCTCAAACCCCCAGCACAGAAATCTGACACCTTTCTTACCCCTAGAACACCAGGTTATCTAATTTGTTTATAAATTAATGACCACTTACTTATTAGGGGTTAGTAAATGTAATGATTAGGCTACTCACAGGGCTATTTTACATTTTTCGCCCTGACGATCATTCTCAAAAAGGTACACTATAAATGGGGTTTCCATTTGATGGTTCCCTTTCTTCTTTTCTGGATACTATTCTCATTAAAATCCACCTTCTTCATCTCCCAACTTTCGGTTTGCTAGTGTGTTGTTAGATACAAAGCGTAAAGGTCTAGGCCTACTATTTTTTAATTAGTCTAACTTTTACAAGGTCTTCGTTAAAATACGTTCTAGTTTGCCAACATTTCTAATCGGAGTGTACTGTATTTATTATTGAGCGGATCCTAACACCTGTATTTTAAACCATTGTATTTCAAAGAAATTCTATTAGCATAGTTATTAAAATTTAAATATTACGCACTATAGCATTACTAATAGAAAAATACTTCCGGTTGATTTTTACTAATACATATTTGAATGACGTATTTTACACTAATTTTTGATTGAAACTTTATCTCTTGATTTAAAAAAATCATATTTGTTTTGTAATGGAATTAAAAATCAACTAACAAAATAACTTAGTGGTTAATATGATAAAATTGTCAACACTAAAGGCCTGGGTTTTAACAAATAACTAAGGGAAGGAATATTTAGTGTGAAAGAAGTCGTCCAGAAATGGTCTAATGTATATTTAATCTTAAGAGAGCAGTATAAAAAGAGTGAATGTTACGGGAATGAACCTGGATGGAGGGAGTCAGATTCAAGCACGTACCTAACCACTGATTTATATGTTGTGCAATGAACCAAAATAACATATCATTCGGGACATCACCTGGGATCGAATTAGTGTCCTTTAGATATTAGTCGACTAGTTTCGATAATAATAATAAAACATGTCACATAACGTACTAGGGGCATTTGACATGCACTTTCTGATCCAACTGTTAGTATCAGCATATGACTTACAAACTAGCTCAGTCCTGGAACAGACTCAACACACTGTCAGCGGAAGCCTCTATTTTCCCCAATTATAAATGTTCCGGTCATGCCGGGAGTCTAACGTTCTTATCTCTATAGACAAAGACGTGCCACACATTGAGCTAAGATTTTTGACTGTTTACTAGTCACTGCGATGTTGATAAATGCGAATTGGGAGTAGTCTCTGATCGCCTGCATTTTCCACACCAAGTGACGTTTCATTCAGGCTCCTCCTCCTCTTTGAGTCTGGTATCCTAGATTAAATGGTATGATTTATCCACTACGCACGAGCGTAGAAAGGGCAAGGGGGAAATTGGTCCAGACCCCCTGGAAATCGTAAGAGCCTCCTTGGAATTGAACCCTTAATGTTCTGGTGGAGTTCGCACTTAATTTTACTAAATACATTTTTTTTGTAACATTAGCCATATTCTAATTAATTTTTGTTTTAATATTCACCCACAAGATGCACTATTTATAACCGCTTATTGTGAAACTACAGTCCAATTTTCACAGGAAGAATCTTATCTAACAACTACCTTTATATATTCATAGTCAAGTCATGGCTATGATTTGCTCTGCAGCTGTCACTTTTAATAGGAATTATCAATACCTATAAAATAACTATAATACTACGTTCAAGTGTTATCTTTTTTTGGACCAAAAAATTTAGTATTTTCTAAAAATTCTTTCTATTAACATTTCAGAATCGTATATTGTAAAGTATTTTTTTAGAACATCCAATATGGTATTGTATAACACAGGACGTTTTTTGGAATGAACCAAATAGTTGGGGCTGTGAAAAGGAAGGAAGATAATTTTGTTATTTACTGGTCACGTTCGATTTGTAACATTTAACATTTTAAAATACATTCACTCCCTTATAGCACTCGTTTACTCTTGGTTTTTGGATGTATTCGTATCAAGTATCATATTAGTAACTTTTTCTGACACCTGAACACGGGGATCGGACCCAGGCCCTGTGGCTTAGCGCGCCGATTTTCTACCACTATCTATCCAGGACTAAGGTGTTTGCTTTCTTCCGTGTTATTCGTAGGAGACGCGACAAAAGGACAGTGTTTTCTCAATTTTAATATCAACACATGTTTTTTGACTGAAATAATTAAAATATAGCTCCAGTAGAAACATAGTTTAATTTTTTTCACATGGTGATATCTACAGTTCTTGAATTGATTTCAACTTTTTAAATGGGGAGAATAAGTTGTCATTAAATTCCATGATAACCTTGACACACATTCAACAACTGTTGATGTTACGATTTGAAGAGAATTAAAAACTCTGTTTGTACTGGAGCATTATTTTATTAATATGCTACCGAGGAGGGCAGGTACAGAAAAGTGCAAGCAAAAAGTGGGTACAAAACAGTTCAAACGATCGGGGTACAAAAGAACGCAGGTGCATAAGAGCGTAATTCTTAATTGCCATACAAAGTTGAGTGTCTGTTTTCTTTCTTTTGTTTGGCGGCAGGAATGCATAGGCTACTGGAATTAACAACTGTCCAACTTCACCTTTTGAAACATGATTGTCCTCTAACCTAACCTAACCTAACCTAACCTAACCTAACCTAACCTAACATCTCAATGCCAGTAACTTGAAACGTTGAGGCTGCTTGGGCGATCTGTACAATTGCTACCCGGTTGAGGTGCGGCAGAAGGGAATGCAAGGAATTTTACAGTTTTATAGCATTACATTTGTTTGACCAAAATATATACAATATTTCTCCAGTAGCAATGTAGAGTTTAGTTTTCTGCACATGCTAATATCAACAGATCTTGAATATCTGTCAAGGGTGTCCTGGAATTTGGTCAAAACTTTTGAAANCTCCAGTAGCAACATAGAGTTTAGTTTTATGCACGTGCTAATATCAACAGATCTTGAATATCTGTCAAGGGTGTCCTGGAATTTTGTCAAGTCTTTTGAAATAAAGAGAGAAAGTATCGACAAAATTCCAGGACATTCTCGACAAATATTCAAGAGCTGTCAATATTAGCACGTGCAGAAAATTAAACTCTATTCTATGTTGCTACTGGAGAAATATTTTATATATTTTGGTCAAATAAATGTAATGCTATAAACACTGTAAAATGACTTGCGTTCCCTTCTGCCGCACCTTAAACACAGACCCCCCTTGTGCTGTTCTGGAGAAGAAAGAGGGCACACCATAAGGTCACGAAACACTTGCTCGATCTGTACAATGCACACTTGCGCTCTTATGTCCCTACTCTATTTTGGGACCACTAGGATGCTGCCCAATTTACCTGCACTGTTTTGTACCCGTGCTCTTCGGGGCCGCAACCTATTTTATTTATTTTGGCCAACAATATTTTTCTCGTAAAAAACACTTATATTTCCTCGCGTACCCTACACTCCCACCTTAAGTGTACAATTTCATTATATTCGGCAGCGTGGAGGGTGGCTGGGGTGTCGATGAAGGCTCATTGTTAGCCGATGATTTCCACACGTCCATCATAGACTCTGCATTAAAATATGAGTGAGGAATGACCCTGGGCACGGCCCAGTGATGGAGCATCGGTTCGCTAATTAAATGGTCATGGGTTCGGTTTCCGTGTCCAGGGGTTGTTTTTCAATCTACAAATATATACTGTTATATATTTATTATTATTATTTATTATTATTTAGCACCGCGTCTTACTACCCTTTCGAGCTATACGCTTTTTAAGTACTAGTTACTCTAATGGATTAGGACTTGGGAAGGTTGAATTAGAGGAAGTGAACCCGCATTTGCGTGGAGGGAGAGTGGAAAATCATTTAGGAAAAACCACCCCCAGTTCACCCGACCGAGATTCGAACCTCGATCTCCCCGTCCTCAGCAGTCGAGCTTCAACACGACAAGCGCGTCATCCAATTACGCCACCGAGGCAGGTTTTATATATTTAAAAATATATATATATATACGTCGACTTCGGGGGTCTTGGGACAAAGTGTTCGTCTCAGGACTCCATGTTTGTGCGTTCAAACCCATTCGGGGTGGACGGATTTTACTTGCGCGATCAAAATCTGTATTACAACTTCCTTAAGAGACGAAGTAAAGCCATCGTTCCCGTGTCGATTGTGGCTGGTAAAATAACGTTAGAAGATGTGAAAATACCTTTTCGACAAAATGTCTCGCTCGCTCATAGAAAGTCAGTTTGTAAGGCAACGGGGAACTACCACACTTCCTTAACTACCCTAGTACATGGGATTTCTACCAGATGGCTCAGGCAGCACTAACCGGCCGAAGGTCTGAAGGCATGTATAGAAATAACATAACCAACCTTTGGGTTGTTGACCTTAAGAAGAAGAAATAATGACATTGACTTATTATTTCAAACTTCTACGCCTTTGGCCAACACTGACAAAATGTATGGGTAAAACAAAGCTTGGTAAAGGTAGGTCCTTCTTCCTAGTCTTTGTATCGCGTGGTTTTTTTTGTGCGTCACGAGTTGTGTGTTGTTGGTTTATTCTTTGTCCCTCCTTCCCTCTCCCTTTCCCTCTGGGTGTCTCTGTAGCACCTGCCTCGTGAGACCGGTAGCACACGAACCAAACTAGCCTCAGACAGACATGGGCCACCCCTGAGACAATCAGGAAAACCTGATCGGTTCGGGAACGGTGAATACACTCCAATTCACACACAAAGGGCCTCTTTGAAAATGGAAACATGCTTTATTGTTGTGGTCAACTTTGACAAGTTTTATAATAGAGCATCAGTGTTATTTTATAGGTATTGCTTCTTTTTGTATCTAAAATAACAGCTTCATGTCACATGACTGGACAAATGAATACTTGAAAGTAGATCTAGTAACTTCACTTCCTTGGACCCACTTCGGTGGTCGAATGGCCTTAGGCGTCACTCTCGCAAGTGACAAGACTGTCAACGAAGGGGATATCGGAGTTTGAATCCCGATTGGGTCTACCGAGACTGGTTTTCCACTTTCCTTCCACGAAATGTGGGTACACTTAATATAAACTCAAACTTCCTCATCCTTATCGTATTAGCATAATTAGTACACGTGCGAAACACCCAAATGGTAGTTGGACGTAATGCTAACTAAATAAACACTTTTGTAGCTGTTGATTAGGGTACTTCTTCTGAAAATTGGGTTGTTGTTACATTTGAGAATCTTGGAAATTGGATTTCCAGTTAGTTTTGTCCGGTATTAGGGAAAAATTGAGTAATTTAAGTAATTAGAAATATTCAAAATGATTTTTTTGAATAGGTAAAATGGTTGTTATAAAAACTTTGCATTAATTCTGTATTACTTTTATTCTACCTTCAATGCAATAAAGGGAAACAGATTAACGTTATAGCCGACCATTCTTAATCTAGAATATTATATTTTTGTATTATTTCGAAATTTACTTAGGCCTACAGCTTCCCCTCCGCTTTCCGCAAAAAAAGGATCTGCTGATTGCCCTTCTTTTTTCCCCTTTTCTTTTGTATTCCATTGTATTAAATTTTACTGTATTAACACACACAAA
This sequence comes from Timema poppense, assembly GCA_902141375.1. Lineage (NCBI taxonomy): Eukaryota > Metazoa > Arthropoda > Insecta > Phasmatodea > Timematidae > Timema > Timema poppense. The sequence goes on from CABFOV010000340.1 coordinate 152,926, forward strand.
AAAAACTAATGTTGCCATTAACTTTCCATCCATAACTGTGTAGTTTCCTTTCTTGTGTGTCTCACATTAGTAGAAATGGATTCTAAGAAGTATAAACATTAAAAATGAATGCGCAGAAGGCAATGGAAGGAGTTAATTTTTTACTATTATTAAATGGTTCGGTTTTTTTTGCATCGGCATTTAGAGTAGACTGTACAATTAAAACTTTGTGTGTTTGCGCGTTAACGAGCTGAAGGTTTATTTTATACTTTCGTGCGTCATGAAGTATATATATTTATTACTAAGTAATATTAAAACAGTTGATGGTATTTTGTCTACCATTGGCTTAGAAGAATTTCTTAAGACCGTACACTTTTTTTCTGTGAATTCTTAACTTTTTTCTCTCTTGCGATCCAGTTTTTTCCGGTCAAGATATTTCTCTCGTCTGCCGAATTTTGTAAGCAAAATGTTATAAATAAATTGCTAAATACATATATTGTTTTAATTTTTATTGGCTCCAAGAAATGACGGTACAAGGCCAAACAGTACATTTTATTCAAGTTTGTAAAGAATGTTTTTTTGTCAATTTTCATTGTTACGTCTATTGTAGAACATATCCCCTAAAATGAACTTTTTCGTTTATTTTATTTTAAAACTGAAACTTATGCCAGAGTAATAATTAAGAATCCATTTACACCCTTTGGTGATCGAATTACCTAAGGCAGGGGTCGGCGATCTTTTTGATAACGTAGACCGTATGGTTTTAAAAAACTATCTAGGGAAAAACAGTCACCTTTATATTTCTCACGTGAAAATTATTTAGGCCTATTTGTATATTTTTATGAAGACAATAATTGTTTGCTAAATCTTTTGTGGGCCAGATATTCTCAGTCGGAGGGCCGTAGGTTGCTATTAGGCGCTATACTCGCAATAGACTGGAACTGCCGATGATGGGCAGATCGGGCGCTAATCCTGGCTGGGTGTACTGAAGGCTGTTTTTCCTAAACATAAATGCGATTACACATAATCTAAATTTAACCTTTTTCATCCCATATACATTAGCGCAATTAGGACATATGAGTATAATCTGAACGGACAGTAAGACGTGGTGCTATATACAGTAGCCCCATGGCTTCTTTGTTGCTGACTGACAGCTCACAGCTGACAGCTAAAAGCTTTGAAAAGTTACCAGACCAAATTATTTATCCCTACGACAAACCATATGATTTGCAAAAACATGTTTTAGCAGCTGTCACTTCTGACGGTCAAAATGTAGGTATATACCTAAATGTTGACTATCGGAAGTCAGCTGTGAGCTGTCAGTCAGCACCAAAGAAGCCATGGGGCTACTGTATATGCTACTGTGAATGTGCTGAATGTGTACATTAACCGGTGACTATACAAAGCCACTGGTTGAGTTGGGGAATGTAAAAAAATGTATTTACTCTCTCACATACTCGTCGAACGTTTGACAAAATCACCAGTGAGTTTATAAAATTAATATCAGCCACTGAAAAATGTTAAGAAGTCACATCAAGATTAGGTTTGTTTAGGTTAATCTAGGCACGCTTAGGATATAGAATGTTAGTTTAGGTTGGGTTAGGTAAGGCTAGTTTGGATTTAGGTTTTATACTTTTTTCAATATACATTAGGTATTTTATCAAATCCCCACTAAATGTAGATAATACAGTTCATGTAACATACTTTCACCATACTTCATTGGGCAATTTATCAAATCATTGGTAAATATAGATAATTACCACCATTTATTAAATAGATGATTGTTTTCAGTAAATCTATGCCTTCACCGGTAATTTTACAAAATAATGAATTCAGCACATTTGCAGTAACATATATTATTATCATTTTTCTTTTGACTATATTCAGCACCACACTTCATAAACAAATTAATAAACAATAACTCCGGGTGGTTGTTGTTTTTTTGTCACCGCGTCTCAATATCCTTTCCAGTCATACGCCTAGGTCTACTGATTTAAATAAATTGTTAGGAATGAGTAAGGTCAAATTTAAATGAAGTGTACCCCCATCTACGTGGATGGGGTGTGGAAAACCATTTAGGAAAAAACCACCTCAGTACACCCGACTGGGAATTGAACCCCGATTACGAGAGTGACGCCTTTGACCATGCGGCCACCGAAGGAGGTGTATATGTCGTGTAAAAAGGATTTCGCACCTTGTAAATGTAGGCCTGTGATGTACAGTTAAGTGTATATAATGTTGACACCAATCTCCTGGGCGTCAACAATATCGCCTCTTGTAGCAGCCTACTTAGGGTCCCGTTCAATATACCCGGCCGCTGCTGTAACAGTTTTCTTCAGTTCGTCAATCCGTCAATGATTGGCGTAGCAAACTCGCGGGCCCGCTTTTGACTCGATACAAATGCGGCCCGAGCCCTTAGTGATGAACCAACTTATATTACGGCTTGATTTTTCCTCTTATAAACATTGAAAAAAATGCACCGTTTGGGATTTAGAAATTGAACATTAGTTTGAGAAATTTAGCAAGTAAGGTGGGTGTGCAAAATTATTTACTCTTTCCAAGAACGGGATTGACCACAGTCAGGGAAACTATGACAAACCTGGAAAAGTCGGGAATTTTAAACACCCAAGAAAATCGAGGAAATGCCACGGAATTTTGTAGTAGATCAGGGAGTATGGTATATTGTCACTTTTTAGGGAAGATTGTCTTTTCATTATTAAATCCATGTAAATTTATTTTTGGTGCCATTTAAAAAAATATTACTAACGAATTGAGTATTTTAATTTTTTTAACATCTTTCTTTATAGTACTTTTTGATATGGGTTTTATTTCAGTAAGAGAAATTTGAATTTTTGGATTAGGGAAAATTAAAGAATTTTATTTCTGATATTTTATTGCCGTCCTTTCTTTACCCCACTATAGGTCGATTCCACCATAGAAAAATGTGTTATTCCTTTCTCTATGATTCCACTAAACACGTTTAATTTTCGCAGCAAATATTTGCAATTTATAATAGCACAACTTTTTTCTTGTCATCAAATTATGAAAGTGACTCCTTCACAAAATTTAAAGCCTAACACTCACACCACTGATATGAATATAAGGTTTCATATTTCTGGTTAAAATTAAAGATTTCTTAAAATAGTTTATAATCTTAATTTTCTATTTTTAATAATAAGGAATCCGCTCACAGTACACCCGACCGGAATACGAACCCCGATCTCTCTGTCGTTGGTAGTTCAGTTTTAACGCAACATTGACACCTTAGAGCACCAATGTGGATGTCTGACGCGTTAACGGCTAGCCTAATCTTTCCATGCCATTATTATTATTATTATTCATCAAAGAGACAATATATAGACAATACAAAGAACTGTTTTGTCTTTAAAATACTGTTTTCTACGTACATTATTCCTCAATATAAATATTTTTCTCCGAATAATTCCTCATTGAAAGCGACTCTTGGAATGGTATCTGGTGTCAGGTCTGTACTATTGTTCGTTTCAACAACCTTTTCACATGTAGGACTAGTCGCATGCAGTCCAATTCAGAGTAGTAGGTAAATAAATTTTTTTAACATTAGAAAAACTAAAACAATTTTCATAGCTTATAATTTACTAGCGGCCGGCAGAAGTAGGCCTACACGGCAATGGATTGCGTGGTTACCTCTGTCAACGCTTTTATTTGCTTCAAAAAGACAGATTTTAAAAAAAAATTCTTCCAACCAAGTTTTTAATAAATTTAAAAAATCAAATCCAAATTTTAAATTCCGTTGTCAAGGGGTTCATGTTCGTGCATACGGGCTACTCATTTTTTAAATGTTAGCCCTCTGTGAGAGGTAGATATCGCTCAACGCTCATGACAGACAAACAAACTCTTCATTTTATTAATATAGATAGAAGTTGGATAGAAGCTTATATTTCTAGAATCCAAAACATACATTTTCTTTCGAATCTTCAAATGTGTACAATCTTATTTAAAGAGAAAATATTTAAAATGTAATCAAAATAAAAGTTGTTCAAGGCCACTGACCGTTGCTATTTTGTTTGATTATGTCTATTTATTTATTTTATTTTACCACCGGGTCTTATCACCCGTTCTAGTTATAAGCTCAAGTACTAATTACGCTAAAGGACTAGAAATTGGGAAGGTTGAATTTACAGGAAGTAAACCCGGATTTGTTTGGAGAGAAGAGTGTAAAGTCATTTAGGAAAAATCAGCCCCGTTCGCCCGACGGAGATTCGAACCTAGATCTCCCCGTCCTCGGTCGTCAAGCTCAACACGAATCTAGCGCGGTTGCTAATTACGCCACCGAGGCGGGTGTCGTGTCTATTCCGTCATAAACAACATATTTTTTTGGTAAATCATTTATATTAATATAATTTGGTCATTTTTGTTAAAAAAAATTGTTACGTTTCAAAATATACATGTATAATTCCTTTTACCAATTGCTTAAAACTGTTATTTGAAATCAAGGTCTTCACAGTTGTATTAGAAATCAGAGATAAACTACTTTTTTGAAATTTATACGAATCTCGAATCAAATACCTCAGAACTCGAAGAATCGAGAATTCGAACGTCCCCGTCTCATCTCTAATGTGTGTATAGCATATATACTCCATTCACGGTAGCAATTACTCTCTGAAAGGTCTTTTTCCCTAACAATATCCTACTTTATAATAGAATTCTGGTAGGGAAAAAGGCCTTTCAGAAAACAATTCCTACGCCGAACAGACTTTACAAACGCGTGTTGCTACCTCTTCAGGCTATACGTATATATGACTTTAATGGGGTAGAAACGTTTACGTGGAAGAAGAGTGGGAAATAACTTATGAAAAAAACACCTTCATTAGACCCAACTGGGTTTTGAACCCCGATCATCTCGTCATCATCAGGACAGTCTAACACAAGAGTGACTCCTTAGACCATTCGGCCACTAAAGCAGATTCTAGGGTAAGTTGATTTTTAAAAATCTATTTTACTTTGATTAATCACAATTTTTACTCCACTCCACCTTGTGTTTCGCTCAGTCTCGTTCTTGCATACGGGCCTTTAAATATTTCTTCTATGTATGTAATTACTTTCACTTAAAACTAAAGAATGTTTCTACACAGTTTCATGATACGTCAGCTCCATTCTTTTATCAACCAAACTAAGAAACAATTCTTACAGCTAAAACTTTGCCCGAACACGAGTGCAGTAATGCGAAGGGAACTGCGGTAGGCTCCGTCGTATATAGGATAACAGTCGAAATACGAACACGTCTTAAGGTGGTCGGCCACCTTTAACAGCGAGAAAGAATCACTATCAGGCTTAAAATACATTGGTTTTTGTCATTTTATGGAACTACAGTAGCCCCACGGCTTCTTTGGTGCTGACTGACAGTTCACAGCTGACTTCTGAAAGTCAAAATTTAGGTATATACCTAAATTTTGACTGTCAAAAGTGACAGATGCTAAACACATGTTTTTGCAGATCATTTGGTTTGGCGTAGGGATACATAATTTTGTCTAGTAACTTTTCAAAGCCGTCAGCTGTGAGCTCTCAGTCAGCACCAAAGAAGCCGTGGGGCTATTGTACTTAAATTTTTTTAAGCTTATACTCCCCTGCTCTCTGTTAGTTCTCAAATATCTTAAAGATTCATGTTGTGAAACTATAAAAAAACTATTAATTTTGCCAGAGGAAGGTTTAATCTAGAACACTTTTTCAAGTCTAATCACATAGTTCCGCAAATAAAGGTCGTTGAAAATGAGCTAATGTCACATTTTCACAAGGTGTTTTTCTATTAATAAAACTCAAACATTAGGATTCTTAAGAAAAAAAAGAGCCTGGGTGGAACCTTTCGACTTTATTTTGTCGTGAAACCTATTTTGAAATAACGCATCGTAGTATTAAATATTGCGTTAGAGTTGAATGTCTGCGTGGCAATTTCTCGCTTACCATGGCGCTCTTAAGGTCGGAATGCTAAGCTTCAAAAGTTGTGGAAATAAATGTGTGTTAATATTTATTATATACCTGTTTCTTTTTAAGTAAGGCCATCTCGCGCGGTTGCCACTTATGCAAACGATCCACTGCGGTGTTCAAGGTCAAAACAAAATTTCTACTATATTATCTGAATATAAAGATCATACAACGTCGGTTTGTGGAGGTCACATGTTATAAAAATTAAATCGTGAAGTTATCATTACTATGATTTAGAGAGTAATATTCTTGTTTACTCTAAAGAAAACATATTTCTATAAATTGTTATTGCTATTTTATCTTATCATTTTATTGGCGTTTTATAACTCTCAATTTTATCGTGAGTAATGGTTGAAGCTATATATTATTTAAAATATTTTTATTACTTTTATTATATTTTATTATACTCCACATGATAAAACACGCACGTTTTGTTTCGTTTATTTCTTCCTTATGGGTTTGGTTTTGTTACCGTCTGTTCAAACTAAAACTTAACTAAATATAATTATGTAGCAATAATAATAATAATAATAATGAAGCAACAATAATAATAATTGCATTACATTAATTCATGACTAATAACATTTTATAAACTTATGCATAGTGAACTCGTTGGTTAATTAATCTTTTCTGATAGTTAAAAAAGTTACTTTATTTCTGTGCCATAGAATTTCTACTATAGCTCTTTAAAAAAGTGTCGATTTCTACTGCTGAAATAAAAATATAGTCAGCTTTTGACAGTGTTGCCGACTTTATAATAATTATTCGTAAGTTTGGGAAAAAGGTCGCCCGGAGACGGGAACAGAACCTGTTCACTGCAACCCAAACACATCTGAGCTGACGAAAATATCAATATTATAAAGTGTATTGTATTCATAACGATCTAAGACACTTGTAATGTCGCCTTGAACTTGATGATGCGATTACAATTCTCGAGTCGAAGGAATAAATTACTGTTCACAGCCATCATACTCGGGAAAGATTTTCAGTTGAACAAATTTAAGAACAACACCGACATTATTTAAGGACTAGCTGCTGCCCGCGACAGTAACATTTCAGTTTACCTACCTAACATACATGCATTGTTCCATAGAGTGGTTTGCAGTAATTATCATGACAATTTTTATTTTGTTATACTCTTCATAACTTTAAAACCAATGCACCGGTTTGAATAATTTAAAAAGTAATTTACTCCTACATAAACAATCTAAATGATTAAATAATTGATTTGGATAAGGATTCATATCATGATACGGATATAATCGCTTTTTGTTCGCATCCGTGTTTTAGTGGACTAATTTCAACAAAAAAAGTTTATTGTAACATAACTATAATAATTACATATATTGTCTCGTGGACTTTTTTGTTCACATTAGTGGTTCAATATGTATAGAATTTTTTTTATGTAATACCAATAGTTTTTGCAGCGCACGCGGAGAAAGCATATTTTAGGCAATTTTTTATACCTTGTTTCAAACTATCGGCATTTTTATGAGGAATAAATTTAATTTTCAAAATAAAATATAGCCTATGTTACGCGCTGATAATATAGCTTTATATTGGTGAAAGAATTTTTAAAATAGGTCCAGTAGTTTTTGAGTTTATCCATTACAAACAAAAATACAACAAATCAAATCTTTCCTCTTTATAATATTAGTGTAGAAGTGTAGACTAACTTCTACAAACCCGCATTGGTAGGCACGCGGACTAAACGTGATTGGTTGTCGGGGCTCGTAGCTCTTCCTGAATGATTTTATACGTTCCCTTCACGCAAATGCGGGTACATTTCTTCTAATGTATATATTCCCCATCTTTCCTCAGTATATTTAAATGCATATAACCCTGTAAGGGCGGTGAGATACGAAGAGAGACAAGTTTTACGACACAAACTTATCCATTCGATGGTAATTGCTAATTAGGATTAGGCCTGGTTTTAAAAAGAATCTTTATTAGTTACCTTTGAATAGTTTTTCCTTAAAAAAATATCATTTTGGCAATAATATCAACCGCTCAGATTTAAATTTTAATCAAAATTGGTAAGAGCCATTTAAAAAAATTATACTCAAAAATGATCCACTAAAACTAACCTTACATTTGTTAAATTTTATAAAAACTAAAAATAGATTTTTCATGTAAAACATATAAATACCTTATTTTTGACAAAATCGTTACTGACATTTTCGAAAAATCTCGGAAGTTTCAAAAATCATTTATCTTTAAACCAGGTCTACCATTATTTTTGGGTAGGAATCCCAATCTTGATTCAAGTTTAAAATATCCATGATTTAAATACTTTTCTCAACCCGCTTCAGTGGTCGGGTGTAACATGGGTGGTTTTTCCCCTAAATGGTTTTCCATTCTCCCTCCACACAAATGCGTTTATATTTAATTTAACCTTCCCTATCTTTATTTCAGTATCGTAATAAGTACACGTGCATATAACCCTAACGGGTAGCGAGACGTGGTGCTAAATTATTATTATTGGCACCGCGCCTTACTACCCGTTAGGGTTATACGCACTTAGACGCTAATGTTTAATGGTAGGGTGATTGTGATATGAAATAGAGGACCTGCAGTTTAACGTGGGATCCGAACCACGGTGGAGGCCTGGCATTCCCCACATTCACAAGTTGTGATTAATGCAAGTCTTATCAGGGGTGAAGGAAGGGTTTGGTAATCAGATAAATCTGTGTCGGGACCGAGGATTGAACCCCGGACCCACGTGGTGCTAAAGATATGTTTTTATATGAGAGAGTAAAGATGATATTAAATGTGCACAAGTTGTTTTTTTTTTGGTGCAAACTGCGATGTTTTGTTGAAACTTCTAAACAACATAGTTCACCGGGTCCAGCTGATCTACTAGCAGACTCTTTTCTTTCTCCACACGGGAGCTCACTTTAGATATCAATCTAACCGTGTAAAAAGTTTCCTGTCGCGGTCGGTTTGCTCGGGAGAGGAAGGAAGACAAAACTCTTTCGTCCCGTCCCCCTCCCCTTCTCCCACACCTCTTGACTCCACATAAAAGAAGAGTGGAATGGATGTCTCGTTGAGTGAGGTCTGTAGGTCTTCAGTACAGAGTACTGCGCTCGAGTGCTTCGCTAGTGGCTCGTTCATCGACTTCTCTTCTCTCTTTGTCTCACTTTCTTTATCTATGTGTGTGTGTCTCTCTTTTCGTCTTGGCGCGAGTCGCGACATTGATCTCCCCCCTCCCTTCCCATGGTTTCATTCAACGACAAACTCACTAAGAAACAACTTCACTCTCGCGGGAAAGAAAAGAAAACATCGGCTATAAAAGAGAGAAAAAGGATTTTTAAAGGGATGAAAAGAAAATAAAGAAAAACTTTTCGGGGAAAAAACAGAATAAAAGTTTTACTTCCTCCTCACCCCCTTGTCAACTTTTTGGCACGAGAGCGGTGTTTTTTTATAGTCCGGCTAGTTCCTTCTGTGTGTTGTATGTAGGACAAGAGAGTGAAAGAATTTCGAGTTGTTTTTGTTTTTTTTCCGAGTACCGTGGTTCAGGTGTTTATTGTGTCTGTCGAAGAAACCTGTTGGCGGGATTCAACTAATTTGTTTTTATCAGGTAAAACGATTTAAGCAAAGCGCTAGGAGCAGGTTAAACAGGGGGGACTTTTTTTTTTCCTTACACACGCGCCTGACATCAAATGGAATACCTCTTAATTTTCTTGGCTTGTATTTGGTTTACGTTTTACTGGAGGGATCGAAGGTTTTTTTAATATGTTTTTATTTGGACTATTTGAAGTTCATTTTGAATCAATAATCGGTCTCGTGGTATAATGATCAATGCCCCTGGTTGATGATTTAGAGGTCCCGGGATCAATTCGTGGCTTGTATTGGGATTATTTTTTTTTGCAAGAGGAATAATTCCCATGGTCACCAGGTTATGGTTAATTGGGTTTAAGTTAGGTTAAGATCTACATTGGCTCCACACCATTATATTCACTATTATCATCCCCTAATCTCATCGGGACTTGGGAATAGTTTCCACGGAAAGGATGTACGATTAGTACATTTAGGCGTCCCCTGTGTGACGGTACATTAGTACTGGTCAATCTTCCCGCCAACTGGGCTACAGATTGCTGTATATTATCCCGACACGCCTATATTGGCCAGTACTATTGTACTATATATAAAATCGCTCTTATATTAAATATGTCGATATAAAGAAGTTACGAAATTATTGTTTGTATCTTTATATTCATAGAGGTCAATAGATAAAAATATATAATATTAACATTTGTTGGCTGGCACCTAACGTTAACTGCTTTCTTCGTTAAGCTAACGTTTACACCTGTTTGGTTTATACGGCCACTATGTACTAATCACGCTAATGTTATAGGTATGAGTAGGCTTGAATGTGGAGGAAATGTACGTGCATTTACATGAATGGAGAGTGGAAAACCATTTAGTATAAAAACACTCTCACTACACCTGACCGGGATTCGAACACCGATGCTCTCCGTCATTGGTACTCCAAGTCTCTCGCAAAAGGGACTCCTTTGACTATTTGACCACAGGTAATTATTAATTTTTGACAACATAATTTTAGCAGCAACTTATCTTAAAAAAACAAGTTTTGTCAAGGGCCCCCCATAAATCACATACCCAAACATGACACGCTCACCCCATGCTCCCCCGGCGCTCAACTGCATACTGCATATTTTTTTAAATTATTATTATTATTGAGCACCGCATCCTACTGCCCGTTCGGGCGATACGCTTATTTACTAATATAAACGAAGTGAACCCGTATTTGCGTGGAGGGAGAGTGGAAAATAATTTAGGAAAAACCCCTCCAGCTCACCCGACCGAGATTCGAAACTTGATCTCCCCGTACTTGGCAGTCCAGCTCAACATGGTAGTAGCGCGTTAGCCAACTATGTCACAGAGGCGGGTTACTGCATAATAAACTTTCTATAATTATGCTAGTCGTTCAATCGGAAATGCTACTATCCCTAATCAATTTATACATTATTTTCTTTGTTTGAATTGTAAATTATAGTTTCTATCAATGGTAATTTTATCGCCTAACGTCAAATCTAATTAAATATAAGCCAGCATACTTAATGTAAGTTAATCCTAAATATCCCATTTTATTCAAATGAAATGATACATTGGAAGAATCGCGCTTTATGGAGTAGAATTTCGGACTCTTAGGAAAATGGAAAAGAAATACTTTGAGAGCTTTGAAATGTGGTGCTAGAGGAGATCTTAGAAAATCAGGTGGACAGACAGGCTGACAAATAAAGAACTCCTAATAATAGTGGGTGAGAGAGAAGAAAACCATTTTGGATGTAATTTTCGACACAAAACAAACTGTATCAGACACACCCTTAGAAGGATCTTTCTTCTGCATGACGTCATAGAAGGAAACGTTGAGGGAAAGAGGAGCTTAGGATGAAGGAGGATTCAAATATTGGATGACTAGAAGGAAAAGAGAAAATGGTGGGAGTTGAAAGAGGAGGCAGAGGACAGGCCGCATTGGCGGTCTAAGCTCATTAAAAGGAATGGACTCGCCATAAGACAGAACTAATAAAATATCCAAATAATGTATCCATGCATCGAGAAGTAATGTGTTCACATCCATGAAGTAAATATCGTCGGGTACTGCCAGGAATCGAGCACACACCATGCATATATAGCGGGATTTTGTTATAAAAGAAATATTTTTTAGAAAATCTATATTTTTGTAGGGTCAACATCGATAGTATTTTTCTAATTATAACCCGCTTCGCTGGTCGAATGGTCTTAAGTTTTAACTCTCGCAATATACGTGGACTGCCGATGACGGGGAGCTCGGGGTTTGAATCCCGATCGGGTGTACTAAGGTTGTTTTTTCTTGAATTGTTTTTCATCCTTGCTCCATGAAATTGCGCGTAGACTTCCTCTAAATACAATCTTCATAATCCCTAACACATTAGCGTAATTAGTACATATGCGTATAACCCGAACAGTTAGGGAAACGTGGTGATAACAAAATATATTGTATTGTTTATGTTATTACTTGACGTATGAATACTTTAAAGTGGATCTAGTAACTTTTTTAGCTTTCAGATAATATATATATATAAAGAAAAGTCCTGACTCACTGACTGACTCATAAACGCTCAGCCCAAAACCCTTGGACCTAGTAAGCTGAAATTTTTCACAGAGGTTTTCTTTATGATCTAGACAAGGAATAAGGTCGTATTTTTTGAAATTCCCACGGGATAGGGAATAAAGAGGATTTATAATTAATGTTTAGTTTCACAGATATGAGCGAAGCTGTGGGCAAATGCTAGTATTATATAAAATCCACCAATTATTTATTACATGGCCACACGGCGAGTTTGAATCGGCCCCGCTCCAGAAATATCCTAATGCAGTTCATTAATGAAATATTCGTTACTCAGATACAAACATCCGTGTATGTTTACAGCTCATTGATTACAGTGTGTCTTCGTGCATTCCGGCAGCTTCCATTTCCGGTACATTATACGCTACTCACATTCAACTTCACGGCTCTCAAATAATCACAGGTGGACACTTTCTGTAGCATATGTACACTCTCTATGAAACATTCCAACATGTCTTCGTTTATGTTACAATCAAAACGCTCACTCTCAAATAATTAGGGATACTCAGGAAAATTTCACCCCGTGTTCGTTCCTAAGAAACACCGTAAGATTCTTCAACTAAGAAAATCTTATGAGTAATTTTAAATAACTATTTTCTTAAAAATAGAATATGTTTTAATTTTTGTTTTTGGCGTGAGTGTTTTCAAAGTTTCAATCCAAACGAATGTGTTTGAAATACGAGAAGATATGAACGTTCACGGTCTAAGAGAGTTTGGATTTCTACGTAACACTCGCTTCGGTGCTCGAATGGTCTAAGAAAGAATTCAAGGTGTCACTCTTGCATTAGACTGGGACTGCTGATGTTGGGGGGTGAGGGGTGGGGGCTTGGTTCTAATCCCGGTTGGGTGTACTGTGTTTTTTTAAATTCTAAATGGTTTACTTTCTACCTCCATGCAAATGTGAGTACACTTTATATAAATATAACCTCTTTAATCACTAACACACTAACGTAATTGGTACGTATGCGTTTGACCAGAATATATATAATATATGTGAACAAATACGTTCTTATTGGCTTATGTTTGACGAATTTGGTTTCAGGTCTACTCGTTAAAATAAAGAGGTTGTAAAAACTAATAAAAATGTAATAAGGATTAACTATTTGTCTCTAAAATCTTAAATCTTCAACATGGTTAACCCAGGTTCGATTCTTTGGAAAGAAGGGTAGCCGGGGGTTTCTTTATAACGAAGATATTGTAGGCTACTAATTTGTAAACAGGTTAGTTGGTTTAGAACTTGGTTAGTAAATATCTTTGTGTTAGAATTGTTTGTGTACTGCCCTAGATTAAGTAGGTTTGTAAGTCGTGTGCTGATAAAATCGGTTTACTTAAAGTACCTCATTGACGGAGAGAAAAATAACTATTTATTAAATGTTTTCATGTTGTCCATAAAAGAAGCAACACGAGCTAAATATTATGTTCTTTGAGCTTTGAGCAGCGTTTGTTGGAATCTTTTGAAAGTGTTTGCACGTGCAATGAATCACATATTTAAATCGTTAACTTTGCATAAACTAGTTTTGTTTGTGCTGCTCCTCGCGGTGGAATCGCAACTCACCCCTCCTGTCCTCCGACTTTATTAACGGTGCATTAAAACTGCACTTTACTTCTCACACGATCGGACCGAAAGATGTGATAATATCGGTAGGGTTTTATTTATTTTTTATCTGCGATTTTTTGACTTTCTTTTTAACCTTGTTATTACTTTGAAGGATAGGTAGGGAAGTTAATTAGTAGCCGTATTTTTAAGTGCTTGTAATCCATTGTTGTAGCGGATGAAACTTTTTTTCCCCCTCCTATCGATAGATTGGTCGAGTCATTACATCGATTGATTGAGTTTGCCAGTCAACGTAACGTGAAAATTAATTATGAGAGTACTGAACGGTGAATTTCAGACATGATTGTTAGAGTCTTATTTTGAGGTAAGCACGTTTATTATCCTCTGCGTTTTGGGGTTTTACCACTGTTTTGGACAATTACTTTCAATTTAAAAATATATATATTCCGTATATTCTCGAATTATAAATGCCATTATTTTCTGTAATATCGTTCCACTTAGATTCAATCCAAACGTCAAACCCAAATTGAATTATTTTTTTAGTGAATGATTCAGAACCACCATTTTAGTGTTAGCTTGGATCTATTTTCCCCATAATGTAAGTAACTTGTGGCTAGAAACCAAGTCATGATACCAATGGAATGTACACTCGGTTTACCCTGAAATACAGCAAACTTACCTTGCTTGATTCCACTATGGCTTAGCTTGTAAGATAATGCCATTATCAGGGTCTGTCGGGGTAAGACTGTCTGAATTGAATTCACACCCTCATTTACCCTGAAAGTAGAAACATTACCGCGACTGATGATTACATTATGGACCTATCACATAAGCTACATGTCTGACATTTTAGCTCAGTCGGTAGGGAGTCTGCCTACTGAGCTAAGGGTACTCGGGTTTGATTCTTGGCATGGCCGAAATTTTTTACCATTAGTGAAATGTGAGTTTGTTCTTTCACAGAGATGAAACGACTAGGGGGCTGGATGTTGTGGCTGATCTATAGTTGAGTTGGTTCATAAGTTGTGTGCTGATATAATCAGTCTGGTTCAGAAAGTGCACGTTAAATATCTCAAATGATAATATAAACTGCACCATAGTGGAAACTAAACAAGGTAAGTTTGCTGTCTTTCAAAGTAAACGGAGTGTACTACGAGTGGTATGCAAGTAAGAGGATAGTATTATTGGAAGTGTAACTGTACTATAGAGCCTTAGTCCACCACTAAGGATGTAAGCACATTTGAAGTCATTTCCGAGTCAATTAACTCATTTTCTAGTCATGAAAAAGATCTCGCCACTAAAATTGCACTAGAAAACCCTTATCTAGACGCACTTAATCTAAAATTTAAAATTAATACTATTTGACAGGAAAAATCTTATTTTTTACTTCGGCTTCGACTATGCTTCTCATCTTTCAAGTTTCTCTTTGACTTCGCTCTATATTTAAAAAGTAACTTTCGCACCTCGTTTGGGAACAGCTATGGTACGGTTGTATATTTTATGTTGACTTCTATAACTAATATTAATTTTACTATTAAATGTTTAA
This sequence comes from Timema poppense, assembly GCA_902141375.1. Taxonomy (NCBI): domain Eukaryota; kingdom Metazoa; phylum Arthropoda; class Insecta; order Phasmatodea; family Timematidae; genus Timema; species Timema poppense. Next base: position 168,097 of record CABFOV010000340.1, read on the forward strand.
ACATTTGGTAACAATTTTAACTTGACATAACTATATTAGAATAAAATTAGAAAAATAATACAGTCGGTAAATGCATGCTATTACTTGGTCAGTAAGTTGTTACCATCTTGCCTGCTGTCAAGGAATGTAAGACTCAGGATGTACGAAACAATAATTTTTACCAGTTATTATTTATAGGTGTGAAACGTGGTGTGGTCTCTTACCTTACATGGCGAAACATAATTGAGGGTGCTAGAAAACAAAAGGTTTAGAAGATATTTTGGTCCAAAGGGGATGAAGATATTGGGAAGTGGAGGAGGTTACATAATGATGAGTTACATACCTTGTACTTATCTCAAGATTATATTAGGATAATCAAGTCTCGTAGATTACGGTGGGCAGGACATGCGGCACGAATGGGAGAATCTAGAACTGTGTTCAAGGTATTGACTGGTGAACTCAATAAATGGGAAGAGCTAGACGCAGATGGGAGGATAACATTAGAATGAAACCTGAAATAAAAAGGGTGTAATAAGATGGACTGGATAGAACTAGCTCAAAATAGTGATAGGATGTAATGAGGTGGACTGGATAGAACAATTCAAGATAAGGACAGAGCATAATGAGGTGGAATGGATATAACTAGCTCAAAATAGGGATGGGAATTAATGAGGTGGACTAGATAGAACTAGCCTCAAGATAGGGATAGTTGGCTTACTTTTGTAAGTGCGACAGTGAACTTTTGAGTTCCTAGTGCCATATATAAATTAAGTATTAAATGATTTCATATTATAATTTCACTATAATTGTTTAAATAATACTTTTTATTTAAAAAATCCTGATATAATTCAGGTGAATGCTTCGGTACAAGGATGTTGGTGAGCAAACCATTTTTAAGGTTAAGCTATCTGAGAGTTTCTGCATTGATTTGACCAGCCGAAGCAAAACGTCCAACAAAATACTTGGTTGCGAATTTATATGTTGTTCTCTATTAACGTATTGGCATTCTTACTCCCCATTTGAGGTCAAAAACATATTTTATCATATTTTTGCTGAGCTATCATAATGATTGTGTCATTTGGGATGACGTAACATTCATTCATTTTTTATTTATTTTTTCGCGCACTAGTTTGTTTGCTGCTTCATCGCATTTTTTTTTTGTTACCTCCTTATTCCTATCGGAAGTGGCTTTTCCGGTCTAAGAAGCGACCCCACCTCCTTACCCTCTTCATAAGACGCAATAGTCCCTTCTGTGGCACAAATTTCTTCTGGATTCGGGAATATTATTATAATTTATGCTAAGTTTGTTCATTCTTCGGTAGTTTTATGAAACTGCCGTTTTAAGTTTGTCAAGTTTTAACTTCTTCTATCTTTTAATGAGGCTACCGTTTTAAGTTTACTAAGTTTGATACTTCTTGGATAGTTTTATGACGCTGTCATTTTAATTTGGTCATGTTTGACATTTCTTCGATAGTTTTATGATGCTGCGGTTTTAAGTTTTCTAAATTTGACGTTTTTTCGATAATTTTATGTAGTTGCCGTTTTAATTTGGTCAAGCTCGACACTTTGATAGTTTTAAGATTGTTTATTAAGTGTTTTTTGGGTGTTTGCACATTTTCCTTATCAAAAATAACGTATTCCTTATTATTACTTATATAATTTTGCTATGTTAACTATTACACCTATTTATGTAAGTTCGCACGATTTCAAAACATTTTAACAAGCTTTTTAGTTCATTTTTGTTTCGAAATATTATTCGACATAATATTATCTTTAGTCTAAAATAAACTATTATCAAATAATATAATTCTATGAATTTAAAATTGCCTTGAACATTATCTTATTTTAAATTGCTTTTAATTTGTGGTGGTAGTGGATGTTTTGTTGAAACACAACTATAATTCCCTACATTATATGACCACATAATTGCATGTTATTTATATGATTTACAAGATGTGTGAAATGGTTGTATTTGTTGTGTTGTAAAAAGAAGTATTTATCTGTCGTCGTTACATAACGAGCTAAGAAATGATTACATAATGTATTTACAATATTTACCATTATTTCTGTGTTTTATTTGAACAGACGCTGAGTGACATTTGCTTGAATGAAGTCAAAGATGGCCGTTCATTAAAACTTAGTCCCTTTTTATAAATCTTCTAATAAATATATATAAATACATTCATACCAAACAACCTTTAAGTTATTTATCTTGATTGTTTGTAGAAATATGCTAGTTTTGTTTGTCTTCATGATTTAAGATTCATTGGACATTTTTACTGTAGTGTTTGTGCATGCGACTTGTGAAACCGGTGCTGTATTGCGCCTAGCGCCGTGAGTTATTCTGTGGCACTAATTATAACGTTATTACGTCATGGCTGTGTATATTTTCCATTGCAATCACATCGTGCCTGTACAATGCTAAGACGTATTTTGTTGCATTATTGTTTTAGCAATCACATCGTACCTGTACAATGCTAAGACGTATTTTGTTGCATTATTGTTATCGCAATCACATCGTGCCTGTACAATGCTAGGAAGTACAAAAAAAAAAAGTAGCCCCATGGCTTCTTTGGTGCTGACAAACAGCTCACACCTACATTTTGACTGTCAGAAGAGACAGCTGCTAAACACATGTTTTTGCAGAGCATATGGTTCGGCGTAGGGATACGTAATTTGGTCTGGTAGCTTTTCAAAGCTAGTCGGTCAGCACCAAAGAAGCCATGGGGCTACTGTATTTTGTTTTAATAATGTTATCGCAATCACATCGTGCCTGTACAACGCTAGGCAGTATTTTATTTTAATAATGTTATCGCAATCACATCGTGCCTGTACAATATTAGGCATTATGTGTCAGGAATGAGGAAGAGAGAATTTGAAGGAAATGTATCCAAATTTGCGTGGTGGTAAAGTGAAACAAAATATGAGTAAATCCAGCCAGGATTCGAGCACCGACCTCCCTGCCAATCGGGGAGTTCTCCTGTATCTTGTCCATGGCGGTCTATTTTAAAACTCTTGTGAATGGCTGACACTCGAATCTTATAAACCGGCACAAAAAACACCTCTCTGTAATCTTCGTCGTTAACAAAAAGTCAGCAGATAACGAACGTCTTTATTTGCTAATGTATTAAAACTAATTCTATTATTTGGACATTTTAATCGTGTTGTTTATTATTTTATTATATTTATAGTATGAGGGTCCAATTAAGAATGTGACTCCAGTTCCTAAAAAGTACTGAAAGATAGCTACAAAAATCTCACACCTTTAAGACACATGGTACAGTCTAATTTTCATATCAAGGGCCTTTTTCTAAAATACAAACATATTGTTTGGCGGTCAACATTGATCACATTTTACTATATTGGTGTTATTTCTTAGGTATTGATAATAGCTATCAAAGTTACAGCTGCAGATCACGTGACCTGACGTATGAATACGTGAAAGTTAATATAAATACACTTTTATCTGTCAGGTACGGTTCTTCTTACTACAAAGATTGAAATGTATTTGTAGTAACTATTTGACTATAAGTTTATCTACCGAATTAATCACGGAAACATCGCTTGAAATCAGTTCCACTGTCTCAGTGTGGATAGTGTGCCCGAGTCGTAGCGGTGTGCACTATTTTTCGGGTCGTGTAGCGATAAAGTGCAAGTGTAATGTAAATAGACGGTTCGTGGGGGGATAGAAAGGAAAAAATAAAGAGGGTGGGGGAAGCGTGGTCGCAATGAGGTCATTCGCAGGATGATGCTGTTAACTCCAGTCCACAGTATGTATAGTCCGTTCACTTTAACGTTGCTATTTCATGAAATTTGAAAACATAACCGTTTCATGTTCATTCCCTTTAACTGGTAGCCCCCCACACCCCCTTGCGCATTATTAGCATAAAGACAAGTCATGTAAAGTCCCATTTTCCATGGAACACCCTTATCTAACATAGAAAAGTTACTACTGTCAAATTATCATCGTAACAGCCTTATCTGACAGCTAAAAAAAGTTACTAGGCATACTATTTACACGTCATGTTAGTAACACTAATAATATAGTAAAGGTGACCTGGCGGTCTAGGGGTAAGGTGTCAGACTTTTGTGCTGGTCGCCGGGGTTCAATCCTCGGTCGCGGCAAAGATTTATCTGATTACCAAACCCTTCCTTCACCTCTGACAAGACATCTTGTGAATGTGAGGAATGCCAGGCCTCCACCGTGGTTCGGATTCCACGTTAAACTGTAGGTCCT
>CABFOV010000340.1:183328-200734 GCA_902141375.1 Timema poppense
CTGTAGAAATATAGAGTATAATTTTCTTCACATGGTGATATCAACCGTTGTTGAATATATGCGATGAGCATAGCTGCATTAGATGATAAACTTTATAAAATAAGAGAAAAGGCTGTCATTAAATTCCAGGACATTATTGACAGATATTCCAGAACTGTTCAAATCACTATGTGAAGAAAATATTAATCTATGTTTGTATTGAAGCATTGTATCGATTTATTTTGACCACATGTTTTGAAATGAAAACTACAAAAACACTAACCTTTTCTTGCGTCCCCTACACTCTCACCTTAAACTATGTTTACAAGTCTATATAATTATGTATATTATGTTAATAGAAAATAGTCTTATGTTCATTTGAGAAAACACTAAACTCGTATACTTTTAAAGCTTTTTTCAATATTTAATCTAAGCGCGACATCTAATAGGCAATATATCAGCTATATATCCAAGCCCCCTTAAAAGTCTCATCAAGCGAGCTCTAGCCGTTGAAAGGTCGGGGAGTCTGCCCTTTGCAGATTCTTAAACATAACCGCTGCCGGTTTATGGACTTGGGGAGATCTGAAGGTGGGAGGTGGGTCATAGTTACATCCGTAACTCCAGAACTACCGTGTTATAGTGTGGTGGCAACATGTTAACAGCGCTCACACATTTTAAATGGCCGAAGAACTTGGGGAAGGGAGGTGGGGGTGGAAACTTCAATATCTTCTAAAATAACTCTAAAAAAAAACAATGCTGGTATTTCGAATTTCAACATAAACCATGATAAATGGTCGTTTCGCATAACGTACTGACTATTACAACAAAAGAGCATTAAAATATGAAATAAAATTTTAGAGTTAAACATTAAAACTTTTTCAACCCCCCCTTCCCGTCGCCCCCTCTCGAAAATACCCCCACTCACCCCAATTTACACCCCTTTCCTCATCTCCTCGCGCACATACATTTTCGAAACAATTGCTATCGGCTATTATTTTTATCTGACGCAATAACTTTTGAAATAGCACAAAGGGGGGAAGGGGGGTTAGGGATTTTGATGGCCTAACATTTGGATAAATAATATTGCTAAAGCGTTATCAGTTCTACTTTCTCTCCTCTACCTTTTTTAGGTGGTTTCAGTGTGTGTGAGAGTGAGAGAGAATGTCACATTTATAAGCCTAACATTATTATTTTCCCAGCCTGCAATGAGTCGCGCCCCATACTGTTTTGTGTGTTTGTGTTTTGAAATCACGGCATTGTGTCCAACTGGCCGTTATTACTTTGGTAGCCGGCCCTGCTTATTGCCCCGGTCCCTGGATTAATGACAATAATATACACGTTGAATGGTGAATGGACATCTAAACCTACCTCCCCTCCCATCCCCCTACTCCACCTATCTATACAACGTGTATACCGCGAAATATTACTGTCGTTCACGACCTTCCCCGCTGCGCTGCGCTGCGCCACCCGCGCTCTCGAATTGAAACATTTCACCGAGGAGTGTTGGATGGACAACAGTGACATGGCATTTTATACACGCGCTAAAAGAGGGGGGAGGGAGGGTAAAATAGAATACATCCATTGATTTGAAATCCGCTGCTGGTTTTACTGATAGTTATGATGAGCAGTGGTAGCGTATAATAGCTGGACCATCAAAAGTCTCTGGGATTATTTGTGAGCGCCCCCCACCTTTTCCCTTCCACCTGGAAAACAAAACACTGTTTTAGCGGCGCGCTTCGAAAATGCCTCTCTCTTTTGTTTTGCGGACTGGCACCCCATCCTAGCAATAAGCCATATTTCCCCGGCACAGTTATTGTAAACACTATCCCTTGCCCCCGTGATGTGTTTGTTTGGTTCTTTTATTCAGGCCAGTGGAACGTTTTGAAACTTGATTTATAGCAATAGCTTAGTTAGTCGATACATATAGTGTATGTATTATTTTTTAAGCACCTTGTCTTTCGGGTTATACGCATATATACCAATTACGACAGTGTGTTAGGGATTTAAAAAAGGTTAAATTTGGAGGAAGTGTAGCCGCACTAGCGTGGAAAAAAGGGGCATCCCATAAACCACGTAACGCTGTTAGGAAGGGAACGCTAATGTCTAAATGGTGCTACATTAGGGAACAGGGGTGGGTACATCCCAGTACTCTGTAGCTATTGTACTTAAATTATAATATTGAAAAAGTATGTTTTTGTTCATGTTTTAAAATCTTATTCAGGGTTTAAAATTAATTCTGAGTCCCGCTTTTGAGCCCATTTCCACTGGCATATTTAGCAGCGTGGTAGCAGCGCTGATACCAATACTAACTTTAGTTTTTTTTCTAAAATGTTAACGATAAACTGAACTTAGAGAACTAAGTTTTTGAATTTTTTAATTACATAAAATAATGTGTTTTAAAATATGGCGTCATTTGTACTAGGTTTAGCCTCTGCTTTCAACAAGATCAATAACAAGACGGCTCACTATGTTATTTAACAAAATAAGGAAAGAGAGAACTTTGTTAAGTTATTATATAATAATATTGTATCCTAAAGAGCCGGTAGCATGTCTGTATGAACAATAGACATCTCCACATCTAAACTCTTAAAGGATTGTTGGCATGAAATTTTATAATAATATATAACCTTACGATGGTTAATCTAACACATCAACACGTGTATCTGTCAAAGAGTTGCATGTATCTGTGCCACACGTAGAAACACGACCATTTAAAACAATGTATTGCCAAGATGCTAGAATCGCTCATCCTAGTGTCACAAAATAACTTACCCCATGAAATAATGACATTCACTCTTGATGTGGAAAACACAGGTTGGAGAGGGTAACGGGGGCAGGTTAAATGTCTACTTGGTGTTACACGGGGAAAGGTAGGCGGCGATACAAATTAAATGTTACGTTGTTAATTAATTACAATTTAATAAAAATCAACCTCATTACACGCGACCGGGATTTGAACCCTTGATCTGCCCGTCATCGGCAGTCCAATCTTCTGCGAGAGTGACCCCTGAGGGACACTTTTATTAGTTCGTGGTCACATGAAATGTCAAGATTCTTCATAATCTCTAAATCGATATTTTATGATTACAATACCTTATATCATAAAGTAAAAAAAAAAATATATATATATATACACGCCTACGCACACTCTTCTACTAAGGCCACAACTTTAGTAATTAACGCCCCCACACCGTCAGCAATTATTTGTAACACAATAGCCCAAACTCAGGCGCAAATTAGGCACTGCATCCAGAGCCTCCGTCACTTAAAAACATATTTCGCCTCTAGTCATGATGACGGACCTTTATTTACTATATTGGTATAAATTGTGCGTGGGACATTGATGACAGAAAGCCGCGTGGATGCCTTAAAATAACAAAGTAAAAAATTAAATAAAAAATATCTCGTTTATGTATGTTATAAAGTAAGTTTGGCGGCGATTATAAACTTTTAAAATGTATCGAGAAAAAAGATTGTTTAGTACTTAGCTTCGTCTTCTCAAGATATCCGCACCTCGCACGGTCCAAGACAGTGGTATTCATCCTAGCTTCGTCTTCTCGAGATATCCGCACCTCGCACGGTCAAAAGACAGTGATATTCATCCTTGGGTATGCTAATACATCTTAAGGGATAGGTAAAATCGAATATATTATATACAGAGATATAGCCGGTGGGGTTACCAGGGGGGTAATTTAGGTTCTTTATATGTCATTAAATAATATGTATTAACAAAAAAGTTCCGCAATAGAAGTTAAACGTATTTCCCATTTAATATATTTTGAATGTTTTGTGGTGGATACATATTTAAAATATATAATTTTATTATTGACCATTTATAAATGTGTTTTATTATAAACAAATTGTTATGTTTTCGTCAGAAATTTAACTCATTATTTTGAATGTAATTTATTTTTAATTATTTTAGTTGTAGGCCTACACTAAGATTAGGTATAGCTTTCACTAGGCACCAACAACTTTGGGGATGCAAAGTTGAAGATAAATCTCGCAACAGACTGGACTGCCAATGACGGGGAGATTGTAGCTCGAATCCCGTTCAGGCGTATTCATTTTTTAATTCCTAAATAGCTTCCCACACTTCTTCCACGAAAATGCTGGTGCATTTACTCACAATACTACCTTCTTAATGTATACTCCTCAGCGTTATTAATATATCATATATTAAGCTCGTCTTGTCTGGTTTTCAAATGATGGGAAGGGAGATCGGGCTTTGAATTCCGGCCAGGTATTGTCAAATATTTTTAATTTCCCTGGATGGTTTCCCCAATCCCAACGCAAATATGGCCACATTTCCTCATAAATTAAACCTCCCTCGTGAATATCACATTAACATGATTAAAATGCGTACATCCCGAACGTATAGTAGGACATCGGTAGGAAAATAACCGCCACCTAAGACTCCATTACAACTTGCTAATAATGTTTTGTGTTCGTATGATAACTAATAAGACTATTATATCGTCAGTTCACGTTTCGATAAACTGATTAGCGCATTGTTTTATTTAGCACTTTTTTACTTTCTTTTTTTATCATCGCGTCGTACTACCTGTTCATGTTATACGTATGTATATGATAATTACTTTAATGGGGTAGAGATGAGCAAGAAATCATTTTAGAGCTAATCTACCCGCATTTGCATGGAAGGAGAGTGGGAAACAACTTAAGAAAAGCCACCGTCCGCAGACCCGACCAGTATTCAGACCCCGATCTCCACGTCATCAGCGGGGCAGATTAACACGAGAGCGACACCTTAGACCATTTGGCCACTGAAGTGGGTTTGTTTTTCCTAATGTGTTTGTTAGTGATCGATAAGAACACATGTTGTGTGTATTTAGTCTCACTGAACATATACTTGGCCAAGTTGTGTGTTTTAAGTACTGTGCAAACAAATATTTTACCTCAGCTTATGTTGAATTTGAAACATAGCTTCAAGGTTTATGTTGGAGGTTTGTACCTATTTAGCATAACCGATTAATGAAATGAGTTTCTCATGCCTCTCTATCATTTGCATCAATTATTCTCAATTACCTATTATTAATCAATGCAAACTCAGAACAATATGCCTAACATTTTGTTAACAATGATTAATGCACTTAATAAATAATCTAATTTCAAAATAAAATTAGATTAGGAACTTGAATTACTTTAGTGTGTTCTCGTTTGTATGGAACCGACTAGGAAAAACCACCCTCTCTACATCCAGCTGGGGTTGAAACCTTGACCTTGCTGTCACTGGTGCGTTTGATTAGATGAGTCTTGACATTTAGTCAGCCTTCCCATCGGTACGGGTCTAATACCAAAAAAACTCCGTCAAGGGCGCTGCCATCGTGGAGGGAAATATTCTCACACTGCCATTTTTTTAATGATTGTGTGAATTTCAGTTCTGAAGATTCAAAATCACTAGGACAATTATTCTCAACTATCTTAAAACTGTATGTTATAACTTTATTTGCTCGAGGAAGGTTATGTCTTAATTTATAATTATTTAGTGTGGAACTCGGACTAAAATGAGCTAGTTTAATTGTTTCTTGAATTTTAAAAAAATATTGTAAATTTAACATGCGTGGGCCTACTTACTAATATAGGGCTGGGCGGTATATAATTATGTCGCAGAAAACCGAGTTGGTATTTACATCGATATATTGATATTACAATTTTTGATGTGACTATATCGTCCACCACGGTATAGCGTCTCCCATGATTTATCGTCTTTCACGGTATATCGTCCCCTCCCCACGCTAAACATAGCCTTGCAAACTCAAAAAATAAAATAAATTGCCATACAGGTATATTGGGAATACCGGTATAACGCAGACGATACATCGTGAATTCAAAATCCCTAAATCGCTCAGCACTCCTTACTTACTCTTTGGCATTAGGAACATGACATTTCATTGCCGCACTTTAAAAATTACGCTACCTATTCCTATATTGAACTAATACTATCCAGCCCATCTCATTACACCCCATCACCATCTTGAGCTAGCTCTATCTAGCCCATCTCATTACACCCTATCACCATCTTGAGCTAGCTCTATCTAGTCCACCTCATTACACCCTATCACCATCTTGAGCTAGCTATATCTAGCCCATCTCATTACACCCTATCCCCATCTTGAGCTAGCTTTATCCAGCCCACTTCATTACACCCTATCACCATCTTGAGCTAGCTCTATCTAGTCCACCTCATTACACCCCATCACCATCTTGAGCTAGCTATATCTAGCCCACTTCATTACACCCTATCCCCATCTTGAGCTAGCTCTATCCAGCCCACTTCATTACACCCTATCCCCATCTTGAGCTAGCTCTATCTAGCCCATCTCATTACACCCCATCACCATCTTGAGCTAGCTCTATCTAGCCCATCTCATTACACCCCATCACAATCTTGAGCTAGCTCTATCTAGCCTATCTCATTACACCCTATCCCCATCTTGAGCTAGCTTTATCCAGCCCACTTCATTACACCCTATCACCATCATGAGCTAGTTATATCCAGCCCACTTCATTACACCCTATCACCATCTTGAGCTAGCTCTACAAGTCCACCTCATTACACCCTATCCCCATCTTGAGCTAGCTTTATCCAGCCCACTTCATTACTCCCTATCACCATCATGAGCTAGTTATATCCAGCCCACTTCATTACACCCTATCGCCATCATGAGCTAATAATATCCAGTTCACCTCATTACACCCCATCCCTATCTTGAGCTAGCTCTATCTAGTCCACCGCACTACACCCTATCTCTTTCAGGTCCATTCTAATGTTGTCCTCCCATCTGTGTCTAGGAATTCCCACTAGTCTTTTTTTCCATTGGGCTTTCAGTCATTACCTTGAACGCGGTTATAAATCCCTCCATTCGCACTCTATGTCCTTAAAACTTTAACATTTAAGGTTTTTAACACCACAGTGACGTGTTGATATCCTCTCCATATAGGCGTGAACCAAATGCTTAATTAACATACCCACCCACGTCTTAAATAACGTAAGACGTCTTTGACGCGTCCCTGCGCTCCCGAAGGCGGGCCCCTCGGTTCATTTTAACCGGAGGTTATGTTCCGAGTCGGATCGCGGCGTTCTTGCAATAAAATATTAATTTGATACAGACCTGTCTTTCTTCCGGCGGTTCATCGTTGTTTTGTTTGAATTTCCATCTGTTCGTCTTTCTATAGACCGTCGTACCTCTCGATCCCCTCTCTCTCCCTTTTATGCGTGTGCGCGTGTTTTTCCGTGCTGCGTACGCCACGTTTGTACAATTTTTTCATTCTCCCCCTCTCCGGGATTGTTAATTTTATTGACAATTCTCATGCGCCTTTTATTATTTATGCTGATGACGGCAACGTACATCAGTGTACCTCACGTGGACAGACGTGACATGATCGTTAACTCTCTCCCACCCCTACTACCCCCCTCCGCCCCTCGGTCGTTCAATTCATCAGCTTAGGGTGCGAACAATAAGAGCCCTTAGTGCTTATCAACGAGTCTTGCATGCGTCGAATATTTGTTGCCTTTACCTGATATTTCTCTTTCTATTAAATCTTTGACTATATAAAAAATTGAATCTCGAATGGTTTTTTCTTCGTGCTTCGACCATAGATCTTACACGAGGTCTTTATGAGGCTTATTTAACCTCCGTAAGTTTGTGTGCGAAAGTGGATTTTAAAAAAAGCACACCCTTATAGGCTTAAATTTTTATTAAAATACATTAAAAAAACACTTATATCTTGATAACCGTAACACTTAGGCTTGAGCCTTAAGGCTTAGACTATGAAGGTCATTCTAATGACAACAGTCCACTACCTGCATGTTAATATATGTATATGCGTCTGATAAATGCTGTCATTAGCAGCTCACATGTACACTCAGTTTACGTAGAAAGGCGAAAGTCTCACCTCGGACTACCCTACAGCTCTCTCTGATAAGCTACACCAGACATGTAATGTGTCCCTATCCGTTATTATGTGCGGCCCGCGGACCGAACTAACACATCCGGTCCTCTTCTTCTGTTTATAAACGTTGAGGAAATACACTAATTGAGATGATGATATTTAGAAATGTGTCATCACCTGGACAAATCTATCAATAGGGGTTGATTTATCCCATTTTTATTATTTTACTCATCAGATATCGATTTTGGGGGGTATATTTCATTTGGTTAGAATCTCCGAGAAGATCTTGTGCTTTGGTCAGGGGGGCATTGTGTTGAGTGAACGCTCCTTGTAGGCCTACCTCTATCGTTTCACTCCTCCCCTCCACTCTTTGGATTGTCATTGTGTCCAGTGGCCCGGAAAACAGTTAAAAGTCAGGAAATTTAAGGGATTTTCGCACTTTTATATAAAAATAAAATACTCTACTTTTATTCGCAATAGTCAAAATGACATATCTCTCCAAATTAATAACCACCGATATTCGCAATAGTCAAAATGACATATTTCTCCAAATTAATAACCACCGTTTGTCCCCTTCAACACGCCACACATTAACATTACTTGTGTATAACCATCACTGGTCGAGTTTTCCACTCGACCACTGCAAAGAACTACTTAAACAAATATAGGCCCACATAGACTACACAACTCACATCGCCTACAATCTCTAAATACATTCCTAAAATAGTTGACAGCATTAATCTATTTTTCTATTCTGTCAACAGGTTTAACAGATCGAACTGTTGGCGATAATTTGGATACCCCTGGCATAAGGTAGACGGACGTTTTGGCGTACCGGCCCGAAAAATAATCTCTATTTGATGTTTTACCTATTTTCATCTTTAATGTTGGTCAAATAAATAGTTTGTTTATCTGTCTGTCATGAGCACCGCGCGATATTTGCCGCACGCATAGGTCTGGCGTTTTAAAACAAAGCCTGTTTGACACTCTGGGGACACTCACGCTCACACACTCTTCATGCTCACGCTCATGGGATGCACCGAGGTATTCACACTGCGACGAGAAATGTTTTCAAGATTTTTCAAATCAGAAGCAGGTTCAGTTCCCTGACAACACAATTTTAGTTTGAATTTGTAGGTTTAAAATTATTGTATTTTGTAAGATAATAAAATAAACGTTGAACTTAACCGTTTTGTTTAAAGTCTGTCCCATTTCCTTTCATATCTTATTTTTTTGAACATCATCACTATAAAATTTGTTTACCAAGTTGTATAGTTAAAGGTTTGGTACGCACAAGTTCAATAAATGTTTCATCCATGGGGGTCTATGTTTGTTCGACGGGTTGAAAAAAAACTGGAGCTTGGGACTATACTGTGCATGCCATGTTTACAGTAGTGCTCCACTAGGGCCACGCTCAAAATATTCTCGACAAGGATCGCGGTGATCATTTTGAGTGCGCGTGAGCGTATAGTGTAAACACTCCCATTTGACTCGCACTGTACGATATTTGAGCGTAGCCTGAGCACTGTGTGAGTAGAGCGTGAGCTTCCCCATAGTGTGAACCAACCTCGAGTATCACCTACGCACAAACATGTGCGCCTGGAAGCCGGAATTTTAAATTGTTTAATATATCTTTTTATTAATTGAAAACCTGCCGAGCAACGCCGGGTACTTACTTCAGCCAGTACAAAATAAAATATAAACAAAAACATATTTAAAAAACAAAGTTCATCGTATCTTCTTAAGCTGTTAAGGAAATGATATTAAAATATTAAAATTATAACGAATCTTTATTTTTGTTATACTCGTCTTAAGACGCCTTTAATCTGTGATTGCAAAAATAAACGGGAAAAAAAGTTTAAAATAAAATATAGGATGGGAATTTAAATACATGAAAAGGTAGCGAGCAAATTTATTGTTATTATATGTGACCATGGCAGTAGCATGATTGTGTAACGCTCAAAATATTCTCGACAAGGATCGCGGTGATCATTTTGAGTGCGCGTGAGCGTATAGTGTAAACACTCCCATTTGACTTGCACTGTACGATATTTGAGCGTAGCCTAAGCACTGTGTGAGTGGAGCGTGAGCTTCCCCATAGTGTGAACCAACCTCAAGTAACACCTGCGTACAAACATGTGCGCCTGGAAGCCGAAATTTTAAATTGAATTGTTTACTATATCTTTTTATTAATTGAAAACCTGCCGAGCAACGCCTGGTACTTCAGCCAGTACAAAATAAAATATAAACAAAAACATATTTAAAAAACAAAAGTTCTTCGTATCTTCTTACGCTGTTAAGGAAATGATATTAAAATATTACAATTATAACGAATCTTTATTTTTGTTATATTCGTCTTAAGACGCCTTTAATCTGTGATTGCATAAATAAACGGAAAAAAAGTTTAAAATAAAATACAGGATGGGAATTTAAATACATGAAAAGGTAGCGAGCAAATTTATTGTTATTATATGTGACCATGGCAGTAGCATGATTGTGTAATTTTGTTTCAGGTAATGTAGCAGAGAAATAATTGTAAAAATATAGCTCTAACATATTATAACAACAATATAGACTACTTCCGCTAATTAAAATAAATTACAAATAAGTGTATTTTCCTGTTGTATTATGTCATAAGCTTTGCGTCAATAATAGTGATGAAAAGTACAGTCAGATTTATATATAAAAGTTTTTTTAAAGTTCTTTTAACACCGCCTCTTATTACTCATTCGGACTATACACTTATGTACTAATTACGTTGATGGGTCACGGATTAATAAGGTTGTATTGAGAGGAACCGAACTCGAACTTGCTTGGAGAGAGAGTGGGAAACTATTTAGCAAAACTACCCTCATTAAACAGGACTGGGATAGAATCACGATCTCTCCGACTTCGGCAGTCTGATCTATTACGATAATAGCGCCTTAGACCACGCGGCCACCGAAGCGGGTCACAAAAGTTTTCCAAATAAATATCATGTTCTTACGTTATTTCATCCGTTACGTTTGACAGATATTATTAATAGCTAAAAAATAACACTAGTAGCATGTTATCAATGTTGGCAGCAGCGAAAATGTTTGTATTTTATAAAAGGTGCTCCAAATATCCATTCGTAAGAAAATCACGGTACTTATACTTTTCTCCCGACAGGAAACAACTGATTTCTATGGCTTTATAATTATTACACGTGTGTGTGTGCGTGCGTGTATATATATATTATGTGTGTGTGTGTGTGTTCCAAGGGAAACAAAATACATTTCGTAAACAAGTTGTGATACTCTCGCAATAGACTTGACTAATGAAGACGAGGAGGTTGGTGTTCGAATCCTGGTCGGGTATACTGAAGGTGAGTTTTCCTAGCTGGTTTTCCACTCTTCCTCCACGCAAATTTGGATACACTTCCTCTAAATTCAACCTTCATCATATTTAACACATTATAGTAATTGATACATATGCTTATAACCCGAACGGGTAGTAAGACGTGGTGCAAAAATAGGCGGTGGTACTATCGTATAGGTTAACAATTATAGTATTGTTCGGTAATATGTTTATATTAGACCTCCTCTGTGGTATTGTGGTCGGAGTTCTTGGCTACAGATCCAGAGGTCCCGGGTTTCTATCTCCGCTACCTCCAGTGGGTCTGGGCCTCTTGAGGACATACTGAATAAACAAATAGCTCTGGTCTAGAAAACTGAGATTAACGCCCGGAGGGTTCGTTGTGCTGACCACATGACACCCTATATCCGCAAATACTAGCACTATCGTCGCTAACAGCGGTTACCGCTCGGCCGGTAAAGCTCGTTTGCGGGCTCACGCCATGGAGTTTTATTAAGGGGAAGGGGATTGTCCTTGGATTAAAATGTTGAGGTATTCACATTATTTTGTCTACAATAGACCGGTCGTTAGTGACACATCCACCGAGCGCTAGTTGTAAATACGTAAGATTGAGACGAGAATTGGATTCACTTATTTTACAAATGTTTTATCGTACTTAGGAGAAATTAAATTTTTGATAGTTTCATTTATATAGGTTTTTTTATTTCAGGGAGTAATAATTCACCTTATCCGGCACTAGCCTGTCTGCCTAGTGAGCT
Organism: Timema poppense; assembly: GCA_902141375.1. Taxonomy (NCBI): domain Eukaryota; kingdom Metazoa; phylum Arthropoda; class Insecta; order Phasmatodea; family Timematidae; genus Timema; species Timema poppense. Next base: position 195,316 of record CABFOV010000340.1, read on the forward strand.
AAGTGTCCTTGGTCGGACTCCTGATATCTCCAAAAAAATATTATCATTGGTGAAATAGGGATTTTCCTCCTTTCACGCTGATAAACTAACGGCTGGAGAATGGATGTTGTGTGTGTTTATAGGTCGTGTGCTGATATAATCAGTCAGTTCAGAAAGTACACGGTAAATACCTCGAATAAAATGTAACCCATCTTTCATCTCCTAAGTACTAGTATCCAGATGGTACAGTTGGCAACGCCGGGCTGCGCCTAGCCGCGCATGCGCCTTTTGTGTTACAATATTACGATGCTGTGTGGACCCCTGCCTGTGTTTTCATAGCCTCTTGCAGGAAGAATGTTTCAATAAACACGCCCGAGCCGGGCGGGCGGCAATCTGAACCAACAGGCCTCACTTGATCGGTCGATACGGAGCTAAAGACAATGTATGGTCACGAGCATAACCTACTAAGCCGTATACGTGTCTTGATGATTACAAACCACTCTCTAGAACTGTTAGAAGCGATCGAAAGGGCCTCGAGCTGTAATAGCTTAGAAACGGTCTAAACGCAAGTGTCTCAGTTTTACTTTTAAATATATATATTTAGCAGCGCGTCTTACTACCCGTTCGGTTTATGCGCCTATGTACTAATTACGTTAATGTGGTAGGGATGAGAGGTTTAATCTAGAAAAATGTACCAACATATGAGTGGAGAGATAGAGGAGAAAACCATTGATGAGAAGCCACCCTCAGCACACCCGGCCGGGGTTCTAACTCCGATCACCTCGTGATCGGCAGTTCAGTATATTACGAGAGTGACGCCTTAGAATTTAGACCATTCGGCCACCGAAGCGGTTTTCTTAACTTCTAAATATCAAGTCGTATGCTTGGCCTTAAAAGATAATGCTCCGCTTGTCCTCCCCCAACTCCATTAGCCAGAGGTGTGTGGTCTGGCTCTCATTTGGTAGTATACGTTTAACAATCAGGTCATTAACGACTTAATATTAGGAGAGGAAGGGGTAGTTTAGAGTACCCGCATTAGTGTAGAGAGAGCATTGGAAAACTAGGGTAATAAAGGTAAAATCGCACCCTCAGTGCATACATAAAGAATGTGTGATACGTGCGACATAGTGATTGAGTCGACTGGTTTGACGTGCAGCAATCGGTCGATCTGTGCGGAAACGTCTGACAATGCATTACATCACGTGGTACGACCGAGGGTTTAACATTGATTTTGTATATGTAGTATTGAAATATATCCCTAATTGAATGTTTACACGCGGAAGAATTATTCCAAGACACGGTAGAGAATATGTGGGAGGAAATAGCAAGCATTTGTCAGGATGTTTTGCTAATTCGGAAGATGAAACTCTATGAGCAACAAGAGTTTTGAATAACTGGGTGAACCCAAAAACGTCGTTTCTTCTTTAGACTTCTGATCATTTCTAGTAGCGTCAGATCTTCATCAGACGACCCCAACTACGACTGGATTCTCCTATAGGGCATGCGCCATTCTATCTGAACTTTCGTGTTGCATGTCTCATGCATCATCCGGTGTGAAATCTGCCTGAAACCTTGTGACCACTGGTGCGGGATTGGATCTGTTGGTGGCCTCAGTTGAGACAAGACAAGAGCGCGGCGCTGCATAAAGCGCTAATAATCAGATCTACTCTCGTGTATCCATTCGCCAAACCAAATGATTTGCTAGACTATAATGGGTCACTGTCACTTTTGATAGTCAAAACTTTCACAGCAGACCATTTGTTTTACATCATAATTTTTAAAAACGATTTTTACATTTTCTGCTGTCAGCTACCACCAATCTTATGGCGAATGGACACTACTGTTCTACGGGTCAGCAGTTAACAGTCCTGCTTGGTTCAAAAACCTATTATTAATGTAATGTGTCTCACAAATTGATACGCGATGATTATCCACAGGATAGGTCCTGATGGCTTACATGAAAAATGACAACCTGGATACGAGAAACTAATACGGGACCTTCGTCTTGGCTCGCCAAAGGTCCTGGGTTCGATTACGGTGTCCAGGCTGTAAATTAGCTTTAAAGGTTTTTCATTTTACGGATATCAGGATTGGCTTTAAAGGTTTGTTGTGTTTGGTTGAGCTGGTAAAAACTGTACGTTAAACTAAAATAACGTAGGCCTACGCGTCATATGCCTTAATTGGACGAACACAAGCAAGCGTGTAGTTCCTGTTGGGTCTGTGTGACGTTCTACGGGAGTGTGACCTGTTCCTCGGTCTGCGGCTCCACCTGTTGTTTGTCTCGGGTAATGGAACTGTGTGATAGAATAACATCAATTGTCCCTCCTCTCTGCCAACATTTTGTGAGTGGATAACGGCTCTTGCCCGTCGAGCAAACTTATTTCCATGCGACTCGACTTAATTACCTGGATACACCTGTATGGGGAAAGGGGGAAAGTATTTTATTAAATTTGTACTTTCTTTGAGATATTTTACGCGCACTTTATGAACCGACTGATTATATAAGCGCATGACTTAAAACCAACTTAAATCTAGAACAAACAGTGGGATACCCACATTTTTCGGCCATGCTGGAAATCGAACATGGGACTCTTAGCCCAATAGGTAGACACGCTGATGACTTGAGATTAATATGTCGGGATAGGAATTAGGTATAATTTAAAAGAGGTGTATTTGCATTTGCGTGAGGGTGAAACAATTTTGGTATCAGCCTACCTGAATTCCATCCATGAAATCGGTAAACCAAACAGGATGAGACTGGCGCTTTTGTTTGCGTGTCCACCGGTGCTGGTACTTAAGTTATTTCCATTTTTAAATTCTTTATCAGGTGATCTGACCATTTTCCCCTGAACTTATTGTAAATAATCGGAGTATTACGCTTATTTAAATCAAAGGTACGGGCCAAATTTGTCTGACAAATGCACGCATCACACGTTTCGTAAATGAAGCTATTTCTCCTGTGATTTACATCGTGGACATTGACGTCAAACTTAGAAAATGTTATAGTGCTGATTGTCACGTGCCTGGAATACCGGGAGTGCATTGGGGCAGTAACTACAAGCTTTTCATAGAAGAGATAGCGAACGGAAGAAGTAAGCATGCTAATTCGAATGCATGTCTTATCTTCCCCCACCCCTACCACCTTTCTTTTCATCCTTGAAACATTAAGCTTCGTAACGACTACATAAATTTCGCCATCAAGGTCAAATCACCCTGTTATAAACATCGACATGGCTCCACAGTGGTTAATTTTCTGAATAATCACACTACAACCGAAATGGCTTGGGTCAGAAAATAGTCGATAACATTTTCATTTACGTCTTTTGATTTGAAATCATCAAACCTTGATGGATGTGGAGTTCTTTCACTATTTGGTCACCTGGCATTAAAACTATATCTGAAAGAATAACTGTTTCTTACATAGTTTAAATCTGATTTTAAACGATTTGACGTAGTCGCACCAAGGGTAGAGGGCAACGTCCCTCGGCCATTTCATATTTTGAAACTGAAGCAACACATCGCGCTTTGATTTCCATGACATCTCTAATTTCTTGTTTTAGTCCATCTTGGTGTCTATATCCAGATAAGCTATTTACTGCTAAATAATAAACCGAATATCTGTGTTTTACCTCGATTTTATTTAGAAAGGTCCTAAATTGTGTGATTCGGTGCAGCGGACAGAAGGAACAGCCTATCGACAATATCCATCTACATTATAATTGAAGTTTATAGCTTTTGACCTCACACTTTCTTGGATTTGTTTAGTCCTATATTTACCGAATTATTTTCAATGTGGTCTGCAGCTGTCACTTTTGAAAGATATTATCACTATCATGTTTTACTTTTGACAGCAATAGAATAAGTTTGTATCTCCTCTTAAGAGTGTTCAAAATGCCCCTTTGTTATAAAAAAATTAAGGTGTTCTAGCGTTTGTAATAATGTAGAGTGATCACCAAATTGTTCTGAAGGAAAAAAAGTGCTAGGTTAACTAGTGGTGAATTAATTTGATACCGTTGACGTTAAAGTAAACTCACAATAGGAATCTTGTTAGTTTTGTAGTTAATAACCTCTGATAATTTACTTCAAACTCTCCGAATATAAGATTATTTGATATATTGAATCCAATCATTTATCGACCAAATAAAACCAAAACCTTAAGAGAGCTCACGTGCCAAAGAAGGCTCAGAAGCACCCGCGCCTAAAGAGTGCGTTGACAATTCTCTCCGCACCAGTCCACCCTCAACTGTCATTCACTATAACATGTCAGTGTGTGTGAGTTTGGGTAAGCTCAGACTTACTTTGAATCTTCTTGTGTTACATTACTTTCTTTACATTGTAATGTTATTATTTTTCCATCCCTTGTAATACGTTTAGATTTTAATATTATAATGCTCGATACGCTCACGGCTTATCCGAACTCAATTCTTGGATAGATACAGCGACCCGAATTCAAACTGTTTTATTTTGCGTGTTTCACATAGGGCTTTGATGAACTAAAAAAAAAAGCTGCCATTAAAAATTAATTAAAAAGATACCTTACATTTACAAAAAAAAATTACCATAAAATATAAACGAAAATTGGGAAAGAATGCACACGAATAGATCAAACAAGCGTTTTACAAACCGAAACTAAAATATATCTATGCAACAAACACCTTTAGCTAATAAACTCTTGTATTTTTGCTAAACATTTATAATTTACAAAATACCTGCTTCAGAAGCAATCGTTACCCCCTCCCACAGAAATATTTTCAGCTTAATTGCAGCGTTTTACCGAGACTGGATTTTCCTACCACAAAAGTAAAGAGTGTACAAAGTTCATTGCAGTTCGACACTTGTGTTTGACCATTCATGACGTTACAAAACATCGAGATTATTTAACATAAAAATTAATAAAAAAATATTTCAAAGTTTTAAAATTTTATCTGAAAATCTAAAATGACAAAAAAAGTCCGATAAATCATATATTTCTTCAACCAAAGAACCATGAACAGCGTTTATGTCCACTGGAGCATTGAACATTTTTAGCCTTCGTGATTATTGGGTCAGTAGATAGAAATTATCCAGACTAAATTTTATTTTGAGTGAGTGTAATACCTTCCCCGTCCTGCCATCCGTTAGGTTTGAGTGATTGTATCCTCTTCCCGAGGAGGATCCATTTTTCCGTTTCCGGAAGAGAACGCACATTGACAGTGCCGAACGGTAGAATAACTGCGAGTACAGGACAATGTTTTTCATAAGAACAACAAACTACTATATATACTTTCACTTATTCATTCAAGTCATGTGATCTACAGCGGTCACAATTTATAGATAATAACAATAAACTTACCTGTAAAATAACAAAAATAAAATAGTCACATTTTATTGTTTTCTTTTGTCTCCGCATTTTACTACTCGTTCAAGGCTAACGCTAATGTGTAAGGCATGCGGAAGGCTA
>CABFOV010000340.1:203412-213494 GCA_902141375.1 Timema poppense
GGTTCGGATTCCACGTTAAACTGTAGGTCCTCCATTTCATCTCACAATCACCCTACCATTACACATTAGCGTAAGTGCGTATAACCCGAACGGGTAGTAAGACGCGGTGCTAATAAAAATAATGATAATAATAAGAGTTAGTTGGGATCACAGTGTGTAGAAACTTAATCTAAATGTATCTAAAACTGCAACAACTAATTAAATTCTTGCTACCTGCCACACCCACCTTAAAGAGTCCCACGTGTCTTTGTACGAGGGGCAAGAACCCGGGTCAAATAGATGGTATATTTTACTTGACTCACTAATCAATTGTTGTTGTAGGGGTAGAAGTAAAAAAAAAACAGTGAGATTAACGACAAGAGGAGGAGTAGACCGTTATCGACCAACCAAAGGCGTTCCCCCTACAGTCTCGCTCCCGGGATTGGTTGGCAAATGGCATGACGCAAAAGCGGGAAATTTAATTTCGTCGCATTTTCCCGTCACAGCTTGTTGGATGGGGATGTAAAGGGGTCGGCGGAGGAGGTGAGGAGATGAGTTTGGGAGTCCCTCGTTAGTGAGAGACGAATAGGCAAGGGAGGTGGGAGGGGTAGAAAGAGAGCGTAAATGTATTAGAGAAACGCAGGTAGTGTGTGACGCGGAAATGGTATCAGCACTCGGGCCTCGCTAATTCGCGTTCCGCCATTATTGAGGGTAATGCCACCCATTTCGCTTTCGATGTGCGCTACTACAGGGTAGGTTAGATCTAGGTTCATGGGCGCTAGGGCGAAATCCAATGTTTACAAACATTACTAGAACCTCTTTAATGTACATTCAGACGTCAAATCACGTGATAGGCGACTATCACTTTCAAACGGTTATATTAATGGCGATGAAATTAAAATAGATAATATTACATTTTGTCAATATATAGGGGTGCGCGAGGCTTCGAAATGTCAAAGTCGAATTTAAAGTACAAATCTCCTTTGCTTCTACTTACACCCACAATAACCTTCGCATCTTGGAAACATTTCCGAGAAGAAAACGTTGGTACATTATTAACTTATTTGAAATATCTCTAGATATGGCATATCTCAACAAATACTCGTGTCTATAACATCTACTAACTAGTATTTTTACACTGATTGTTCATTAAATAACATCAATAACGTCACATAAATGCAGAGGTGTCAACATATTAGAATACAGCAGTTTTTTCCCCTCCAAACCTTTCTCTTTCCTTAGATGCACTTAATAGATGGATAAATTAAAATTAAACAGTAATGCTATGTGACAACAAAACCTTTATCTTCGACAATGGTTTCGACTTTGCTTCGCATGTTTCAAGCTTCGCACCGGCCTAGTTTGGCATTTAAAAAGTTACCTTCGCACACCCTTAATACAAACCCTGAATTTTATAGAAAGCCCGTTTTCGACCACCAACATTTATTTTAAGTCACTAAAATTTGCCATTGTTAAATATGTTTTATTTGATCTATTTATTAAAAAGTTATCAAAAGTTTTCAATAATACTTCCTTATTCTATTGCTAGCAGATACTTGTAGCCTAATCAGCCCTAAATGCTTGGGTTTAATTTTATTGGCCAAATTGTTTTCAAACAATCCAAATACATTGTTTGTTTTTTCCCTTGAATTTGTTACGTCACGTTACGTGAATCCTGAGCACACAATAGTTTATTCACAAAGTTGATCGTGACCCCAACATAATATACATGTTACTCCTGTTACAGCTTTGTTTTGCAATGAGCCGTCTGAAATTAGTCACACTAATGAGGTAAGAATCGGGAAGTTTTAAAATAAAGAAATGTACTCGCATTTGCTCTGACTCTGAGATTTTGGGTAGCCTGTTATCAAATTGATGAATATCTAGAGATGAGTGTTTTACTGTAGGCATACTGTACTAGTCTAGGTTAGTTTGTAAGTCGTGTACTGATATAATTATTGTGATTATAGAAGTGAACTTTAAATATATCTATAGTAATAACTCTAATAATAAACCTATTTCCCGCATCACTGGTCTAAGGCGTCACTATCGCAATGGACTGGACTTCCGATGGTGGGGAGATCTTATTTCGAATCCAGTTCAGGTGTACTAAGGGTGGTTTTTACTCAATGCATTTCCAGTCTCCTTTCACGTTAATGTGGGGTACGTTTCCTCTGAATTCAACTTTTCTCATCCACACCACATTAATAGCATTATTAGTAAGTGAGTGTATAGCCCGGATTGGTAGTAAGACGCGGTGCTAAAAAAAAACCACCAAGAATAAACCCACTAGGAAGATTATTGTCATAGCTTAGCTGGGCCACGATCACTGGCCAGGAGGATTATCGTCATAGCTTAGCTGGGCCACGATCACTTTACAGGAAGATTATCGTCTTAGCTTATCTGGGCTACGATCATTTGTAGGGAAGATTATCGTCATAGCTTATCTGGGCCACGATCATTTGTAGGGAAGATTATCGTCATAGCTTATCTGGGCCACGATCATTTGTAGGGAAGATATCGTCATAGCTTATCTGGGCCACGATCATTTGTAGGGAAGATTATCGTCATAGCTTAGTTGGGCCACGATCACTGGCCTGGAGGATTATAACGGATAATAGTCCTGTGGGTGGATATGAATTAGGTCCCATAAATATTTTTTACTTATATTAGGTTACAACTCTAGGTTGGGATTAATGACACCCTTTTGAACGCAAGTAATAACAGATATACATGGCCTTACTTTTAATAGGCTCGTTCGCCAAACAATTTTTATCTTGTTTTGTATTGATAGGCTTATTTGGGCGTATTACATTTGGGCCACGAGTTCCTTCTTGGTAATTGTAAACAAATCGTACTGATGTACTAACTCGGCCACGGCTGTTGTGGTGCTCCATTTAGGATGTCTGTGAATGTTTTCTCAAGCTGAGTGATGGATAGTAAGACACAACAAAATGCTAATCAAACTTAACGTAACTTAACCTAGCCTAACCTAATATAAGATAAAAAATAACAATATTGATGGGGCTGAATTCATATCTACCCGCAGGTCTAGTATATTACAATCCCCATGGTGAAGGACAGTGGCCCAACCAAGCTCTGGACTTTCGGGTCAAGGAGTCCTGTGGCCCAACTGCTATGCGCCGCGGCGAACATCTTAAAACTAGTTGTTTATTGGGCCTTTCCTTTTAAACATATTTCTCAAAAGAACATATGGAAATTGAGAGAATGGAACCTACTGTTTGAACAGAGTAAATAACTTTCAGGTAAATGTTTAACATGAATATTTTATTCTCTCTATTGATTTTTCTCTTGTCTTCAAAGCATTTTGGATCGATTGTTTTTAATTATGAATGTTGTTCAAATAATGGTTGTAAAAAGGAAGGCACTACTTTAAAAAAACACGTTAAAGCTTTTTTTATATCGACATAGTTTTATGAAGTAGAGCACTCTTCAGTGTAAAATACTAATCATTGTTGTTACTAATCATCGGGTGTAACTATTAACTTCAGCATATAAGAAACACGCGTACTGATACCGAAAATGCCTGTACCTTTTTGATTATAAAGCAAAAAGTAAATTTTGAAATAAACAGCACTAGGCCAACATTCTAAGTAAATAGTTCATGATGCTGACGCCTGCCTGAAATCTGATTAATTTACACTAGACGTTAAAAGCGCCGCGTTTTTGAAGCCGCGACGTCGGGGGATTCATCCAGTACTAGCCAATCGTCTTTCAACAGGACAGTTTCTTGTAATGCTTGAAAATCATAGAATGTATAAAGATAAGTTTTTTCGATGTAATAAAATGTCAGCATTTGTTGATTTTTGAGTTTTACTTGTGAACAAATAAGAAAACAAAATACGTTTATGAAGAAAAGTACTAACTGTCACTGAACAAACACACTGCGAGTGAAGTGTTTCGTCGCACCTGTCGCGAAAACGCTCTGCATAGTTTTACCAGCGTTGTTAACGTATCCATTTGCGTTAAAAGCGGCTAACGCCGACACACTCTGCGCTTAAAACGCTCATATAGATGGTCCTAAGGCATTGGTATTCGACCTGAGGTACGCGAAGACATTGGGGGTACGTAGATTTGAAAGCAAATATATAAATTATAGAATAGTTATGTATAAGGTGCAAAGGCGTGGAAAGCAATTTTTTCTCTAGGAGTTCCACTTAAGGGTGTAGAAAGAGGGGTCAGAGGGACTAAGCCCCAATGGAATTCGATGTGATGGACCCACACTTCCATAAATACTTATAAAAGCTCTTATTGGCAAGATGTCCGTGGCTAAAGGCATAGTCACATTTTCTAGCCTGCACCCCTTCCCTTACCTCTAGAAAAAACTAGCTTTCTACGCCCTTGGTTCTGATAGAAAATTATATTATATTCTTAGCAAATACAATTTTGTATACGTAGATGTATGAACCTCCCTAGAGGGGATTCATCAAATTGCAGGGGGTCTACCCCCATATCCTCGACACCGCTTTTATACGCCCTTTATACATTTCACTGTGCACCAACAATTGTGGGGGTATAAAGTCGAAGGGAGACTATATTTGGGGGTACGTGAACAAAAAAGGTTGAATACCACTGGTCTTAGGCCTAGACCACACTGGACCGGAGATACGCCGCGCATCTTTTTTTATCCGTGGTTTGAATCAGACACTACTGTGGAAGATCCACGGCGTATCTTCTGCCCACGGTAGATTGGATACCATTCAGCCACTTTTCTGACATCGTGCCTAGAATCTGTCGGCGTGGCGCCTCTCACTTGAACACACGTAGTGACAACGTGACCCGTTCTCCTACCAACGAATGATTGGCCGGCCGAGACCAAACAAACGCTCATATCGGCCTGTTGACGCATTACGCACGACAGACTGACGGATCTTTAGTCCATTGTGGCGCGATATAGGTTTTTTTTACGAGTATACAAAGAAATGTATTAGCGTTCCTTCACTGAAAATACGCTGCGTATCATCAGCACAATGTGGCGCCGGCCTAAAGCAATGTTCGAATTATTGTGGTCTCGAACTCGAACTAGTCGAAGGGTCAGATTTTCAAATTCGGGGCGTGTTGCGGGCCATGGTCTATAGAGATATGTTTTCACTACTCATCCGGGTTATGCAAATTTTTACACGCTAGTGGGTGTAGGATGAGGACGATAGCATTTTGGGTATAGAGTAAATGTAACCGCATTTGAGTAAAGGGAAAGTGGGAAACCATTCAGGGAGAAAAAAACACCCTTTGTTGGTCTACATCCGGCCGGAATTCGAACCCTGACCTCCCCAACACTTGCAAACTACACTATTTGAGTCTTGTTTAATCTGCGTGCCCACTGATATAGGTTTATACTTAATATATATTTGTTTATACGTTATATATATATATATATGTTTATACTTTATATATATATTTGTTTATACTTTATATATATATATATCATGTACATATTGGAATATTAAAAAATTATATTTTACCAGATGTTAACGTGGGTTAGCGAAATACTCGAAGCATTATTTATTAAATTGTCCAAATAAAAGTTATCACAATTAAGTAGGCCTATTTAAAGTGATAAAAATAAATAGCACTGCCTTAAATAGTTGTAGGTGTGCTTTATTATCCACAGTTATGTGTACACTAAAATTAAACTATTATTTTTTGTGTGCGTACATCTCTGCAGGCTGGATGCTAGACCCTAATATAAAAGTATTGCCGACGAGGGGACCGGTCAGATATGTCTTCCGGGCTGGGTGTGGCCCTCGTGTCACGTTTGTGAACCCTTGTGTAAGGCGTCGAACTCGCAACAGACTTTACTGCTGATTACGGTGATACCGGAGTTCGAATTTCGGTCGAGTGTACTGAAAGTGTTTGTTTTTTCCCTAAATGGCATTACCACTCCATTTCTACTCAAATTTGGGTACAATTCCTCTTAATTCAATTTTTCTCGTCCCTAACACATTAGCTTAATTAGTACAATATGTCCCGCATTTGCGTGGAAAACCATTTTGGAAAATCCACCCCAGTTCACCCAACTGAGATTCGAACCTCGATGTCTCCGTCTTCACGAAACTAGCGCGTTAGCCAACTACGCCACCGAGGCGGGTACGAGTATGATTAAATTTATAGAAAGCGTACGCTCATTTTTGTTGAAAGAAAGTGGAAAACCATTTTAGGGGGGAAAAAACCTCGGTATTACCGACCTGTATTCGAATCCCGATCTCCCCGTTAGTCCAGCCTATTACGAGAGTGACGCCTTAAGACCAAGTATTTTCGAGACATTATCTTGTTTAACGTTCATTTTACTAATATGTTTCAAAATTTGGCAATGGGTTAAAAAAAACTGATTGTTCAGGCCGCCAGGGTACCCTTCAGTGGTCTCAAGGGCGCCACCTGTGTGGAGCGTGGGCCACGACGGACCCCACAAGGTTCGCGCGTGCGTGCACGTGGTTTGAAGCTATGGAAAATCATTCGAGAGGAATAATGCACAGAACAAACCTAGCGGGACTTTTGTTTTGGAAATGGAAAATAATATATATATGTGCTCGTGCCCAGGGTGTATTCCTACCTTTCTATAATGCATGAGTGGGAGAAAGCGCCGCTGAAATAATTATGTACTATGGAGCAAACGGGGTGAGCGTAGGCATTCCCCCCCTTTACATTCTAACCCTTGCCCCTCACCTCATCCCCATCGCCCCTTCACCATATCCCGTTTGTTGGGTTATAAAGGCCCAAGGTAAAGTTCAATATTTCACATGTTGGCATTAATATTTCAACAAAATGAGTTTTTTTATTGTGCGTATTTTTCTCAGTGTGTGTGTAACGGTTAAATGAAATTCGGCTCTCGCCCCCCCCCCCAAACCCCCACCTTGCCCCCTCCTCCCTTTCTCCCTTTAATATATATGTGTGTGTATGTGTGTGTGTGCAGCGGTAGTCGAAATGAGCTCAACTTCCATTGGTCATCTGGAGCATGACGTTTGTAATCAATCAAGTTGATAATTTGATTCCAGAAAACCTGCTCCCCCTCTACCCCCGCCCCCTCTCCTCTCTTCTGGCTCTCTCTGGATGAATGTTTACTGCGAAATATAATCCAGCTTATTTATTAACTTGCAATTCTGACCATTTGTTCGCAACCAAATTAAAACAAGCGCTCGTATTACAAAATTTGCGATACCGGGGCTATATTGCAGTTTTTCNATACACACACATACATATCAGGAATGGAGAGGTTTGACGCTATATGGAGAGAAAAAATATACGCAAGGTTTTTTGTTTTTTTCCTTTGACTTTTGCATCCCAAACCCGTGTGTCTACCGGAACGCTTATAACTAATGAAGTATGATGCATAATTCAAACGTTCATTACGTATTTTAAACACTTTGCATACAAGGAGGGTGAGATATTTGAGGGGCGAAAATTGTTTTGAAGGTTTTCTTTTTAATATTTGTTAGAGGCGTCTGCCTATAGAGTGTAAAACAATACATTTTGTTTATTTTATTTTTCTTTATTTTAATTTTATAATTGTATCAGTTTTTTTGTGTGCACAGTGTAAATAATTTAACTTTCATTAAATTAACATTAGAATTAATTAAAGTGGCGGTAACTATTGGAAGATCTAGCTTCTTCTCCAAACTGCCATCTTACCCCCTCCCCCCCCCTTTCCCCCAATCTTAGCCCTAAAATTTATTTCCAGAGTACATGTTGTAAACAGTTTTTCTTTTCATTTATTTGAGTTATTTAACGTGTACTTTCTAAACCAACTGATTATATCAGAACACAACTTATAAACTAAGTTAAATCTAGCTCAGACACAACATCCAGCCCCCGGTCGTTAATTCGTTACTGTGAAAGGATGAACCCAAATTTTTCTACCATGCCAGCCAGCAATGAACACTAAACGCTTAGCTTAGTAGACAGACACGCTACCGACTGAGTTGAGATGTCTGACATATAAACAGTTCGTTTTCGTTTGCAGCTTCCAATATTAAAACATATCGCCGCTTCCAGAGATAACATAGGGTACGCACAAACATATAAAACCTTGAAATCAATTATGTCTTCTTAAAGATTCTGCCTTTTTACAAACCAGGTCAAAATCAATTAAATACATAACTGTGTTTAGCCTGAACAGATATATTTAACTTTTTTATATTTCTCAATCCACTATACCGTACCTATAAAAGTTTTTGTTTCAAACCTAAATAATGTTTTTGTTTTTTTAAGTTTGGATGGCCTCATTGAAATTACCCGATTCAAATTTTATAAAACATAAAAAAACTATCAGTTAAACCTACTCATTGAAATGTATACCGATATTTACAAGACGCCTTTCCTAATAGTCTACTTATTTAGAAACATATATTATTTATTTACATTTTACGATGGCGGTGCATTCCCGGAAATGCCCTAAACTATTTATTATAATTATGTAATATAGTTTCTATAAATGCCTTACTTCACGAAATAGAAAAAATGCATTGTATTTAATTAATGCGACCGAAGATTTATTTCCCCATCAATCTTAAATCATTCTCTTTTAAACATAAGTCACATGACTTCACACAAGTCATTTTGATGAAAAATGAAATGTTATTACTCTTTTCTTGAATCTAAACTGCCTGGAAAACGAGAGTTAAGTCAAAAAATCGCGGGGGATTTGGTATTAAGAAAATAGTGGCAACCCTGATAGTGAATGTACATGAAATAAACCATGCTAAATGTAGATATTATCACTATATATTTAACAATTTAACTATCTTTTATAATACAGTCCTGTCATAAAAAAATAATTTAATATCGTAGACAAAGTAAATTACTTAAAAGCTCCAAATTATCCAACAATTAGCCTACTTTGATGTAAGTGCCTTTCCTAATATTTCTAAAAAACAACCACATGGAGAACGTTGCTGGAAGTTCCGGAATTATTGTAAACAATTAATGCGTTGTAAGTTAAGTAGAATAATAATTATTGCGTTGTTGGGAGTTCTTGTAATGAAAACAATCATTGTGTTTGGAGATTTTATAGTGTGAACAATAATTATCGCGTTATTAGGCGAGCTCTGCTTGTATAAACGTTCATTTCGTTGCTAGGAGGATTTATGGTAGTGTAAACGTTCACTGGTTTGCTAGGAGGGCCTATGGTTGTGTGAGAGATTATTTTAAGTGCGCTACAAATTATTCACCTAGGTTGATGATTTTTTGACTGGGTTTTCATGTTACGAAATCTACAAAAATTTGTTCGCAAATATTTGTGAGCTTTTTTTCCAGTAAATTTGGCTATCCTTGGAGTTAAGAATGAACCCATTTTTCATTATGGATCATTTGGGCCATCCAGCCCACTGCCTCCAAAATGCCATATACTTCCTCATGCCTCCGGAATATCGTAATCCGCTGTCCACTGCCTCCAGAATATCGTAATCCGCTTCCCAGTGCCTCTAGACTGTCGTAATCCACTGCCTCCAGGATGTCGTCCAATGCCCAAATACCTCCAGACTGTCGTAATCCGCTGCCCAATGCCTCCAGACTGTCGTAATCCACTGCCTCCAGGATGTCGTCCAATGCCCAAATACCTCCAGACTGTCGTAATCCGCTGCCCAATGCTTCCAGAATGTCGTCATGCTTCAAATGCCGATGGATCGTTTTCTGCATGACCGCCGAGATTGGCATTGATTAACTTTTAATCCAATTGTGTTAGGTTCCGGGATGCTTTTCAAGATCTTTTTTTTTTTTACAGTTTTTGAAATGTTGGGAATAAAAGTGTATAATTACCCGGGGAGATGCAACAATAGGTGTAACTGGTGCTTCGCAATAAATAGATCTATTGTAAAAAAAAAAAGAGAGAGTATGAGGGGGTGAATATCATGAAATGAATGTTGGTTCTTCATTATCAGTTACTGATTCCAAATGCCTATATACCTCCATTTCTCTCTCTTTCCCTTCCTCTGTCTGAATACACGAGAGTAAATAGAGTGATGCGGTGCTATTGCTGTTGACAAATGAAAAAAAAAATGACTGGAAGAGTTGTAATTGGATGCTATCAAGTATTGATTGATGTGATGCTGGCTACGTATCTTGCTTGCCTCCCCCCCCCCCCCCCCCCC
>CABFOV010000341.1:0-20331 GCA_902141375.1 Timema poppense
ATGTTCCCCGAGTAGTGTGGGAACTACGCAAAGTGCCTGGGCCAGCTATAGGTCGCCTTTGACTTGTAACAGAAAACCGACGGATCTCAACATTTCTTGAATATCTGTCAAGCGTGTTCTAGAATTTAATGACAATTTTTTTTCTTAATTTAAAAAGTTTGCTAGATAGTGCCACCATGCTCTTTATAGATATTCAGAAACTTTTGAAATCAGCATGTGAAGAAAATTAAACTCTTATATTTGTAATGAAGCAATATTTTATTTATTTTGGCCAAAAGATTTTTGCCCTGAAAATCAGAATTTGAAACCAAGAATTGGAAAACTTAGAGCAGTTTAAGTACCTGTTAGGTATGTTGACCAAGGATGCCTACTGCGCTAATGAAATTAGGCTGAGGATTGCCATGGCCATTGAAGCTTTCAACAAGAAGAGGTTACAACTGAACTGAAACTTAAGAATAAACTGATGAACTGCTACATTTGGATCATCACACTATATGGAGAGAAACATATACTCTTGTACTCTTAGGAAGATGAAAATAAATACTTGAAGAGTTTTGATATGAAGTGATGAAGAAGACTTGAGAGGATCAGGTGGACAGACATGATAACAAATGAAGAAGTCCTAAGAAGAGTGGGTGAGAAGATCACCATTTTGAACGTGATTTTCCGGTACAAAGCAAACTGGATCACACACATCCTTAGGAGGAACTGTCTTCTGTACTACTTCATAGAAGGAAAGGCTGAGGGAAAGAGGAGCTTAGGAAGGAGGATTCAAATATTGGATAACTTGAAGGAAAGAAGGAAATTTTGAAAGCTGGAGGAAGAGGCAGAGGACAGGGCGAATTGGCGGTCTAAGCTCACCAACAAAAGGAATGGACCTGTCGTAAGACAGAATATATAATAATAATAATAATATGTAGGGGGGAGAGAGAGAGATATATATAGAGAAGTAGTTAATAAATCTAGACTCAGTTTTGATTTCATAATTTTTGGTACCTCGTTTTTTAGCTCTCAATTAATATAATATATGTTATAATTTAGAGCGTTTACAAAACATTTACGTATATATTCAGTGGATTTCGGTTTATTTGAGTACCGGTTGACTAGGGTACCGGCTAATCAGGGCAGAAATTTATTTAGGACCAAATTTCAAGAAGAGAAACAAAACAAGTATTTGGCTTGAATTCTTTCCGCTTATTTGGACCAACCTGCTGATTAATTGGGGCAGTGAAGGTCATTATTGAAAAACAAACTGTGTGTATATGGCACGCACGTTCGAAACTTGTCCATTCAATTCTGGTCTAGGGAAGTAGCATCTTGTATTTAGAATGGTGCCGCACTTGAGGCGTACTAAGTCTGACTATGAAACTAGCCCCACGTCAGGTGCACTTGATAATTTATTTCAAATCAAGAACTCTTAAATTAATGTGTAGTTTTGCGTGACACGGCCATTGTGTTTGTTTGCTTGTGTTTGTTTGCTTTTAGCTTTAGTTATTTTTAAATAAAAGTTTTCGCTTTAAAATTATCACTTTAATTGAAAAGTAAATATTCACTAGCTAAATAAAAGCAAACCAATTTCTACACATTTTTCATTTTTTGAAGATTATATCGCTCAGGTGATCTCTATCGGACATCAGGTCAACCTCACGTTGTCCATCACTTTTATCAACATGGATCGTTTAGTTGTTTCCGCCCCCCCCTGTATATATTTGTATGTATTTTAATTGGTGTCAAACATTCTAGGGGCGTATACTCAGCCACCAAATAAGTAAGCCCAAATCGACATGGGTCTATAAAAGGTTAGTTTCTAAGGTAGAAGGAATTATTATTTTTAGTCAATTAAACAGCAATCCAAAAGAATAAGTAATGCAATTAAATAAGAAGTTAAACTGAAAAAAAATACAAGACACAAAATGTTGGAATGAAAATGGTTGAATACAACTGATGTGTTACGTATTTGCTCCCATCCATTTATAAAATGGTATCTTTAAACCTCAGCATCAGCCACAGGAGTTGCGGCAACAATGGATTTTAAATGTCCCCAAAGAGAATTGGGTTCAAATGGGGTGATCGGGCAGGCCTTTCAATGGATCCCCCAAGACTAATCCATCTTTGAAAAACTTTGAATAACTCTAAAACTAAGCGTTTCCAAACACATGTTTATATTAATTTTTCTTGATGTTTGGTCGATGGGAATACAACCAGAGAATATTTGGTAGCGATTAAAATACAGCTTGTATTTATATGAAAAGCATACAGTCAGTTTGTAGGAAGGGATAAGACTAGTATCTCCACGCAATGAACTTGGGGTCGACGCTGCTATGAGACATCAAAGTTGGAGCTGTTTGCACCTGGGGGATAGGCAACTCATCAATCTTCAGCACATAGCAAGTGGAGTTTGGTGTAAATTATAGCTAGTAACAGGAATTGAATTGTCTGACAACAAATACTCATAAAGAATTGCTGATTCTTTCATAGATACGGTTGCTGGCCTTGACGAGGGCCAATATTTATAGCTCGGAGGTATATCGACAGCGGAAGTGGAGGCACTTATTAATTATTAGGAGCTAGGTAATGGCAGCAACAAGTACGTATGAAGAAAGATATAGATTACTAGTAACTTACAGCTACTGTTGAAAGTGGTGACCACCCATGTTGATGCACAAGTTGCAATGACAGGCCACCGAATTTCTGACCTGCTCGTTGCGAATGGCGGCACAAGCGTCGTAAAGCCGGTATCTGAGTTCAAGTTTCATGTTCACAGGGGTCCCATATACCAGTCTCGAGTGATTTCATTTTTGAGCTGACCAATGGTGCCTCAGTGATGTGTTCCAAAACTTACTCCTTAAACCTGGATATTATGACGTTGCACACGACACCCGTGCCATGCCTATTTATTACAAATGTACCCATCTCGCGCAACCACATGTCCACATCAATAACATTCGGTGGCGAGGATGGTGTCTCTTTGGATATCTCTCTTCATACAGACGTTCTGCTGCACATGTTTGACATTCCAGAGAACCTGCCTCCATGTTGACACCCAACAGTGCAATGCCAATTCGCTACGTTGGCACCTCATGCGTGCTAGGAGAGGGAGTGTCGGGGGTGCGTGTGTTGGTTTTCTTGGCATGCTGCATGTGTTGCCTACCCCCTGCGGGCATAAAACGCCAAATTTGACGTCTCGTAGCCACCATTTGGCGTCACAAAACCTAAGTTCGTTACGTAGAAATACTAACTCCCTACGGACATTAGTATAGATTATATATAAACTTTTATGTATTAAATATATATACATACCTACATTTATATATGTATTTATATATAGATATATTGCATGTATATAACCTATATAAACATAATCTTAGTATCACAATTAAGGTACCCTGGTGGTCTAAGATTAAGGTTTCAGACTTCTTTTCTGGGGGTCCGGGGTTCAATCCTCGGTCCAGGCACAGATTTATCTGATTGCCAAACCCCTCCTTCACCTCTGACAAGACATCTTGTGAATGTGGGGAATGGCAGGCCTCCACTGTGGTTCGGATTCCACGTTAAACTGTAGGTCCTCCATTTCATCTCACAATCACCCTACTATTACACATTAGTGTAAGTGCGTACAACCCAAACGGGTAGTAAGGCGCGGTGCTAGGAATAATAATAATATCACAATTCTCAATACATCGATTTTTAGCTTTCAAATTATATATATATTGATTTTATGACATTTATCTGAAACTTATGTAGGCCTATAATACATGTTCACAATGGAAAAACTAGTCAAGTATGAATACTATTGTTTATTTTAAATGTCAAAATTTTAATTGACTATGAATTGAGAGCTAAAAATTGAGGTATTGAAAATTCTTGATATTTGGCTAATTTTTTTACTTACCAGTAAGAATTGAGGAGAGTAAGGTATCGGGAATCTAGTTTGACCACATTATATTTTATTATTATGCATCTACGTATAAGATGTAACTAAGATTTAGATATGAAACTTATATATCTTAAATGTAGCTTATAATTATATTATGTAAAATGAGAATGTCAAACTTGATTCCCGATACCTTGGTAGCCTAGTGTAAAAACAATAACAAATCGATCTAAATATCACGAATTTAAATACCTTTACTCTCATAAATGTACTTAACATGACCAAGGCGTCCTAGTAATCTTCCGCAAATCAAACATGGCCATTTTGTTTTTTTAACTATACTACATACACGTTTTAGGGTTTTTTTCCCCTCAAATACATTCCCTTCAATTATTAACATATTCTGTTGTGAGATTGGATGCATGGAAAAGGATTGAGATTGTAAATGTTGAGGATTCAGAATATAGAATCGAAAAATCAAGGCTTAGGTGAAAAATAAATTAGTAAAAAAGATGAACATAAGTACCTATTAATTAATTTTAGTGAATTTATATCATTAATTTGCACAAGAGTAAACATAATAATACAAATCATATTCAAATTTTGCACAAATAGTTGTGCAAGGAATTATTACCTTGTTCCCTCCCCCTTGTACTCTTAAAGCGTTATTCTTGTCAGTAGTCCCGAACTAAGTATTGTGTATGCCACAGACCCGTGGACCCCTTACTGGTCGCACGTGCAGGAGGGATGGGATGGAAGGCATCACCCAAACATGCTGTTTCTCTTCTACGAGGACATGAACAAGGTAATTCTGCGCACCACGACTGGTTTCCTCCCTCCTGTACTCTTAAAGCATTATTCTTGTCAGTAGTCCCGAACTAAGTCTTGTGTATGTCACAGACCCGTGGACCCCTTACTGGTCGCACGTGCAGGAGGGATGGGACGGAAGGCATCACCCAAACATGCTGTTTCTTTTCTACGAGGACATGAACAAGGTAATTCTGCGCACCACGTCTTTCTTCCCATCTGGACTATCCACATGTTTATTCTCATAGTGTAAGAATGAGGGGGGTAGAATTTTAGAGGAAATATATCGGCGTTCACGTGTAATAAGAGGGGGAGCTATTTAGCGGAAACGTTCTTATTTCATCCATATAGGATTCAAATCATAGCCTACCTGGCAAACTAGACCAGAAAAGGTTGACGCTTTATTCCCCGTACCCACCAATCAGGGTTCAAATAAATATATAAGGCGACAATAAATTAAGGAACTAACCTCTGAGTAGTCTCAACGTAGGTCTAGAATAAACCGTCTAGAGATGAGTAGTCTGGGTCATGAGGTGAACCACTAAATCTCAGAGATAAACTCAATTCCCATTAGGGGTCTTTTTCCAAAAAGGAAACAAAGACTGTAAGTTTGATAATTTGTAGCTCACTCTAAGACCAGTTTAATGTGCTAACTACCTCAAAATTTTGTTTTTGCAGTTGCTCTGTGCAAGTTTGGCTAAAACTACTTGTCTCGTAACTAAAGTGAGCTCCGAATTATCTATACCTCCAGGTGATTGCACACTTGGATAGGACTTCTGAGCCAGAGGCTCTAGGAGGTAGCTGGGCGTCTGAATTTCAACGCTTTAATGCAGTCATCCACGGCCAAGGTTAATAAAATGCACCCTCCTGTTGTGCTATCCCCAGGACCTACCAGGTACCATCAGAAGGGTGTCGGAGTTCTTAGGGTACCCTCTGACCCAAAATCAGGTGGACACGTTATCCGAGTACCTCCACATTGACAACTTCAAGAGCAACTCCGCCGTCAACATGGACGTCCTCAAGGAAGCGGGTATGCTCACAGACTGGAACCACAAATTCATCAGGAAAGGTAGGGAAAAGACATAACCAAACATCATGTTTGTTCTCAGGTGGCTCTTTAGCTACAGCTATAAGTCTTGTTTATTATGTTTGTTGATTTGGGTCGCTAAGATAGACTTCTTATTACTAAACAGCGCAGCGCATCAAATCTGCATGTAACACTGCCAATATTTTTGCCTTTAATGTTGTCATAATGTTTACAATTTCAATATACATTTATTAAATATATAGCACAAGTAAGTGTGTGATGCCTTTGATATTAGCAAATGATTGTAGAATAAATTAATATATGCATTCACCAAGTTCATTATATATTATAGGTATGTATTATTATTACTATCAAAATCATGATTATCAAGCTATAAACTTCAAAAGTTTAAAAATATAAAATAAATATAAGAAAAGGTGTATACTATTCATGGAATTGTTTTATTTATTTAATTTTGAGTACTTAGCGTACATTCTTTGAACCAACTGATATTTTTCAGTGCATAGATTGATAACTAATTTTTAGAAAAAACACCATACCCAGTCCTCAAGCCATTGACTCAACAATGTATAAAGAGAGGCCCCAATTTCACTAATGATGAGTTTTTCAACATTGGTAAGAATCAAATCTGGAAACCTTATCTCAATAGGCATAAGCTCTAGCGAATGAATTGATGTTTCAAAGTAGTGGGCAAAATTTAGTTGCCATAAATATGTAGGCCTACTATCCTGCAAGTTTTAAAACAATCCTATCCATTACCCTATAGTTGATACATAGTGGAACCAAGCAGGGTACGCTTGTTACTTGTTAGGAGAAATGCAAGGTACGCATATTAACCATTTATATTAATTTTAACCCGCATCGGTGGCATAGTTAGCTAACACGCTAGTTTCCTGTTGAGCTAGACTGCCTAGGACGAGAAAATTGAGGTTCGAATCTCGGTCGTGTGAACTGGGTGTGGCTTTTCCTACATGGTTCCCCACTTTCCCTCCATGCAAATGCGAGCTCACTTCCTTTAAATTCAACCTTCCCAATTCTTAACCCATTAGCGTAATTAGTACATAAGTGTATTACCCGAATGAGTGGTAAGATGTGGTGATAAATAATAAATAAATAATATATTAACTGTACAGGTCAAAATGGTGGATGGGTGGACGAATTCACACCCGAGTTGAGTCGGCGAGCCGACCAATGGATCCAAGACCATCTCAAGGAGACGGATATTAGGTTCCCTCCAATGTACACCTGGCAGGCGTTTATTTAATGATTTAATGACTATTTGAGGGAGTCTACAACTTACACGCATCTTATTATGCACTTATACCACTGTCAGTATTGTAAATTCTGACCCTACTTGCTTGCATAAAGCTATGTTGGTCACTTAATACCACATAATGATTCTTTAGAAGTAAGCCCACATTTGATTGTATACATGGTACTGCGAATATACAAGATAGGTACTAGCGAACGACTGAATCAGACGGTTACCACGCATGACGTCAGAACCAAGCTCTCTGACGAGGTGTTGGGAAAATTCGTGTGATACTACAGGAACTAATACTTTTTTATATATAACTTATATACTATTGTTTTGATCCATCACGCGAATTATATTTTATTAATGTAACATTTATTCTTATTGTATGCAGCCTAGAAGTCTACAAAATATTGCTTTCAACATTCACAATTATTAGGCTATCGGCCGTTAAAGTCAAAACACACGAAGTGTTCAACTTATTCGGTTGGACTTGAATTGAAAAACCTGTCCCTTTTTATGGTCGTAGTTATAAAATAAACTAATAAATATGTGAGTTTATTTTAAAAAATGGTGTTGCACAGTAAAATTAGCCTACACAATTTTACTTACGTTTCACCGAACGAATTATTAGGCCACAATATTTCTTACATCCACAAGCTTCATATGGGCATTTAATCTCAAGCCATTCAAGCTTTTCATTACTATAAAAAAAAATCTCGTCTCTACGAAACAGCTGATTTCTTTAATTGGACACTTAAAATTAGTTTTTAATTAATGATATTTATTAAAGATTGAAATACTTCAACTGCCTTGGCGGCTGAATGGTCCAAGGCGTCATTCTCACAAGACTGAACTACCATTGACGATAAGATCGGGGTTCGAATACCGATTTGATGTGTTAAACACTTCCTCTAAATTCAACCTTCCTCCTCCCCAGCACGTTTGCGTAATTAGTATATCTGCGTATAACACTAAAGGATAGGAAGACGCAGTGCTAAAAAATAGTTGTACTTTTCTACTGAGATATTTTTCATGAAAACTCTTGAAATATTAGTCTGCTTGAGGGTGTGGGAGGTTAATTTTTCAAAGAGTCTACTAGAAAATTTTGCTATACCTTTAACTAATAAAAACTTGTGTACGTCATCTGTACCTTTCATAAGAGGGTCCATTAAATTATTGGGGGATCTGGACTTACCAACACTCTTTTCCACTCCTCCCCTCCCAATAATCTGCTCAAATGGAACACACTTAGAGTATTATTCGTACAAAATATTTCCTATTTTCTTATTTCAAGTGAAAAAAGGTTCACTATGTACAAACTCACCCCCTTACCCCTTTCATTAAGAGCTAGTGACGCCTATGGCACTATGGGCCAGTTTCGTAGTCAAATTTAGTACGCCTCAAGTGCGGCGCTACACTAAGTACATGACGACACCTACCTAAACCAGAATGGAATGGGCCAGTTTCCTATGCGAGAGCGGCCCATTCCATTCGAGTTTAGGTAGGTGTCGTCTTGTATTTAGTGTAGCGCCGCACTTGAGGCGTACTAGATTTGACTATGAAACTGGCTCTATGCCTCAATCCATTGACTAGTCAGCTCTGTTTATCAGTTCAAAGCCCATTTAGGTCGAGGCCACTTAATATGAAATTGGGTGTGGCACTTTGTGATAAGAGTGATTCTGTAGTCTCGCTAAGTGCGGTCCCAAATGTGTTAGGAGCCTTAAAATCACTAATGTACTTAAATAAGAATTGTGGATACTAGTTAATGTTATTTCCTTGTGCCTTTATTTTCACATAGGGCCCCTAAACGATCAATCAGTATACATCAGTATTTACAACGAGACCGACCGTACACGGTCAGTCTTCGTATAATAATTTTTTATCAGTCTCAGCACCTGCGTGCAACGTGCAACAACATGGACGATAAGAATAAGGCGTGAACAGTCTATGTTTGCTACTGATAATGAAGTAAATACTGAGGAGCGCGCGCACACAGTCAGTATTACCGTCAGTATTACTGTCAGTCTCTCCCACCACTTGCAAGACTGATGTGATCAGAAAATTCGTATCACATCAGTATTTTAGTCAGTCCAGCCACCAGTCTAATTTCAGTACTGCCCCTACACGATGTCAAATTGTCAGTATTAATTATTATTTTATTTATACTGACAGTCTGACTGATTGTTCAGGGGCCTTAATATGGTTTAAACAGTAAGGGACTATTAATGAAAATTTAATTTGTCTACGATCTTGTATAAAATAATCAAAAATATATATACATTAACTAGGAATGTTGAGGACACTTTTATTGTGCATAACGGCATACCGTTTGAATATCAAGTCGTAAGCCTGGCCTTAAAATGTAGCAGGTGTTAAAAACTTATATTATGCGCTCTATATTTTTAGTTATACTTGATTTGATTTAAGTTTTTATTCAAATCATTTATGGTCTATGGAGGGAGAGTCAAACTCCTCTCCTCCTCTTGTATCACCACTGGGTTTGTTGGAGGAAATGCTAACTTAACTTTGTATAAACAACATTCATAGTATGAACTAGGTCAGTTCCTGAAATAAAGTACCAGTTCCTTATTTATTTTTGTCCAATCCATAAACATTTTATCGTTATATTTTTGGGTGGGGGTGTTAACAGAACCTGATGAATTGAATATGTCAAAGAAATTATAAAATAGTTTTAAAATGATTGCATTTGTTAGTACAGTTATAGTAAATTTGCTTCTTTTAAAGGCATAAACCGGTGCATTTGCTAGTCCGTTTGCTCGATTCTGATGCTCTGATGTCGTGCACCTACCTTGTATATTTGTAGTACCATGGTTTGTACACAGATTTTAATATTATTAGTATTACTATTGTAATGCTATTTTGGAATAATGATCATGCTAAAGCTCAATTAATCTCGTTATTCTATTAAAATGCTGTCTTAAAACTTAAAACAAGGAGACCGTCAAATTTATTTTAAGCTTGCATATATTTTTTTAATCTACTACAAGAACCAAGAAGTTGATATCAGAGTTTATCCAATGACAAAATTCACCATGAGCGTCTTGAAAGGTTAAATCAATCTTAAGTACGTGCTACGTAACCTATTTTCCAAATTTTACTATCGTCGATCAATAAAAGAAATTGAATCAATGTGTTAACATGTATTTCATGTTTAACTTATCCAGTTACTAACACTTTCTGACTTAATGTGAGTATATTTATTTTATTCAGTGTATTTTAGATATTTTTTTAGATATGTATACCTAGGTTGTTTACGAAAATAACTTTTTGTATTATAGTAGTTAATGTTAAATAAATAATTAAGTTTTATACACGCAAATTATTATAAATGAATTTTGACTACGTCCTCTATACGGCTATCTATATTACATGGTAGGGTAGGACATACATTTATGTTAAGTTAGCAAAATGGGATAGTTTTGGAACAAAAATAGGTTATTGTTGATTTATTTTTCAGTTATTTGTTTAGTCTTTTTTAAGTAATATTAAAATGTTCTTTTAGTGATTTATGATTAATATTAGTATTTAAAACTATCCCTCCGCCTATAAGTTTATTTTTTATTATTATTAAAGTGCAAAATAAGAGATTAATCAATGTTTTATTTTTGAACCCTCTTCCCCCTCTTCCCAATTCCAAACAAACACACACAAATACTTTATGATAAACTCTTTTAGCTTAACTGTAAATCCCCTAGTATAAAGAGAACCAGTGACCCTACCGATTTGTGAATGCTGTGAAAGATAAAAGCCCATCTACCATAGGAGTGTAAGTAGGGNTAATTGACAGCTAGCAAAAGCTACCAGATATATTCTCATGTATCCATTTTCCAAACCATGTGATCTGCAACACTTTATGCTAAGCATCTGTCAGTTTTGGCAGTCAAAACTTTCAAAATGAACAATTTGCTTTTAATTAATTTTTACATAGTTGAAACACGAACTTACTAACATTTGGCTGGTGTTTTTTGTTTTTTGTTTTTGTGGAAACTTCATTTATGGTCCAATAAAAAATTATTTACAAACAAGAGCTTCTAAAAGGCTGCCTTCTCTTCATAAATTATATAGTAAACCAAATAAAATGAGGGCAGTTGATGACCTCATTCAAACAATGTTCATGCGCATGTGTTTACAAAACAAAAATTATTCATTTTGAAACTAATATTTTGTGTGGATCCTTCTTTACGTTATAAAAAATATCTATGTCACTAATCGTATGCCTGACGTAAAAAGGTTTAATCAGTGGAGGCTCGTGTATAGGCACTGCCGAACTGCACCATCCCTATTTCCACTTGATATTATCGATAATATTTAGTATATTGAGTCCTTTTTTCTTTAATTCTTTCTTTATTTTTGTAGTACAATATATATCCCTTAAGCTTAATGTCAGTACTTCAGTAGCCATCCCTTATTTTATGAAAAAGATACAAAAATCTTTGTTTGGAACTGTGAGATTCACAGTGCCAGCGACGTGGTATTTGATTGTCGTGCGCATGCGCACATAGGAGGGCGGTGGGGAGGAAGGCGGGACTGCCAGGTAGAAAGAGCACTCCAGCTCTGGCGTGATGCTGGAAGGAAGGTTTTTTTATTCAGCGTGTATTGTGCTTATTATACCATATTCTTGAATGTGATTGAGTGTAGAAGAGTGTAGAGTTAGATTATTATCCTGCTTCCAGCTATTCTATTTGATTCACTTTTTTTTCGGTTCATTTATTTAACAGAAAGACTAAATGCGCTTGCAGTACTTTCAATGGAGGAAAATTTCCTCAATTGTCATTCAGAGATCAAGGAGAAAATTATTGAACTTTTTGCGCAAATTAAAACAAGAAGAATGGATTTCATTTTTATATTAATAGATCAAGTTTTAACTGTAACAATTTAAGTTAAAGTAAGTAAAAATGTTAGATTTTTTTTTGTTAAGATTTTATCAAGTTCCTGAATAAATTTTCTTTTTATACATGTTTTTTTCCTTTTACACACTTTCAAAACAAAGGCTAGAAATTTTCTGGAGCTGCACCCCCACTAATTTTAGCTACGAGCCACCACTGGGCTTGATGTAATAACTAAGCAAAGATTTAAGAAGAAATTTATCTAAAATACTATTTAAATGATTCCCTCCATCTTCCACTTTTCAAACACTTCTATGTAGATTAATTCTACTTCCAGAGATGTTAGTTTCTTTAACATCATTTACAGACTTCTAAACTATTGCAAAATTTAGAGGTACAGGTTGGTGTCCGTCCACCCATGTAAGCTCAACCAGGTAACGACCACCCACATCCCGTTTGATAATTTGTTTATAATGTTTCATTGGGTCAAATTCTCTTTCCTCTCTTGTCTTTCACTTGTCCAGGTCTTCGATTCCCAGAACATAGAGATTACAGAGTGAGGAAATAGATATAATCTGTTACTTCTTAGGTGGAACCCCATCCATTAGTATCTATCCTAAATAAGTGTTCACAGCTTCTAAACTACATTTAAAAACAACTTATTCACCTGTGAATATTTTCCCCGCAAAATCGGCTCCTTGTAAGACTTATAATGACCAGATACCATCATATGTTTCTATACCCAGTAAGTTCAGCTCTCTCTTACACAAATATTTTCCAGTAGTGGGCACAGAGCAACATATATTGTCATGATCAAAGACTTCAAAGTTCCAAACATAACTTCTCTTGAAGTTTCCCAACTGGATTTGATACAGAGTATGCGAAATTTGACTTGACTGGTTTCCTCTAAACAAAGCATGCTGAATACGTTCTTCACTCATCAACGTGTATCCATTTTTCCTACAACTTCCTTCAGAATGTACGATCACTGGGATTCTGTGTCTATCATCGCTAGGACAGTCTGATGATCCCCTTTTCCCTCTAACCTCACGATCAGAGTTTGCAGAAGCCCTTCAGAACAGGAATTATTTGTTAATGTATTATCCACAGAAACCTGTAATGATATGGAATTATACATCTCAATTATGTATTATTCACATCTATATTCAAAATTACGATATTATAAATGCAAGCGGGTAGTAAGATTTATTTGTGTTAAGTTGTTGAGTTGCAAGATATGGCGACATCCTCCTACGTCTCTGTTTAAAAAGACAACGCAGTTTTGTGAATAGAAACGCACTTGGATGAAACCACCTTTTTTCTTTTAGGAAGCTTCTAGAAGGAAATATCGCTTGATATTCATTCCCCTTCAGGGTACGCATCTCTTCACTTTCCTTCCTGACGAGGAGCCGTGTAGGTAGTGTCTATGATATCTTAATCCGTGTTCTAAATCTCCCGTGTCGGGAATTAGTATGCATATGACATAATAGTCAGGCTTTTATTAAAATATACAACGTGTGAAATATCTAGCAAAAAACTGTTTATCTACTTAATATAAAAAAAGCTATAAGACACCAGTCCTTTGAATTCATAAAATAAGACATCATCCCTTTTTAATTATTATAATACAGAACAGCAAACTTGGACCCCATTCAATCGTTATATCAAATGTCACCCTAATGATGGCGTACACACCTTTGAAATTTCAGGTAATTCTTTATTCAAATTTTCCTTATCCCCAAACTTAAGAAGTTATTTTCTAGTTTGATATAAAGTAAAATAGTGTGTTTGCCATCACAGATCAAACAAATCAATTTACATCTCTTCGAAATGTGTCCACCTTTCAGACAAACAAAACAACAGCGATCCTGCTCAATAATTTTAAGTTTCTCATCTCTAGTAAATTTTGGGCTCTAAAACAATATAAAGAAAAATGTGATGCGTTACAAAATATACAGAACTACGCATACCTCTTGTGTCAACTAATTCAGCTGCTGTAAATACCTTTGTTTTCCCATAGCCAGAAATCTTCATTTTCCTATCTTTAACAACTTCTTCCACACTATTGATATTAAAACCTTTTACCGCAAAACAGATGATCTCTTCTTGTGTGACTTTCCTCCTGAGAAAATCCATTAGACTCTGCAAACGACGTTCGCCTTGATCTGACGTATCTACCAATATGTTGCAAAGCACGGAGTAAATCTTCTGTCAAGCAGAATTCGAACATCGGGTATATCATTGTGGCATATTTTTCAGAGCTGACTCCCGAAGTTTTAAGTGCTTTCAGATGAGTTTCCAGACAGTCATATAGGCCTATAGTCGGTAACAACATCACATCCGACAACCTCTGAAGAGTCATATTTGATAGTTCATGCATATAAAATTCTACCAATAGATGTTTGCATCCAAAATGAGACCTTAAGCTTGTATGGCCTTCGGATAGTTTTAACGAGTCTGAGGAAAATTTTCGACCACTTTTAGAGCCTCAGAATCAATTAAAGTTGTCTGAATAAAATACTGGAATTTGTTGGCTGCATCTAAATCCTCATCTTCATCGATTTTAGCTAATTGTCTTCAAAAACTTAACCATTCTGTTATGTCGCCCCCATATTTCTTATGTTTTATCTTTGGTAGTTTGTACTTACCTTTTTAAACAACGTCTGCCTCTACAATATAGCCGGTTTGCGTACGAGCCAAGGACTCCAGATCGTTATCACGCACCACCTTAAGTGTACCCATATGAATACACACAGTTTCCCAATTTGCTTTGTAATCATCCTTACTCGATATTTCGGCACTCAATTCATTTTACTATGTATAATTCTCAAGCAGGCTACTCAATATCTGCTCATTAATATTTTTTCAGGTTCAGCTAATTTTCCTGTCAACAACTCTTGATATGTTTCAATAGCCACTAAGTCCTTGTCCCGTAGCTATCACTAACTGTCCACTCGACGTAAAGAAATTTGACGCAATAGTTAAACAGAGGTATAGGACGAATTTTATCTTAAATACTATTTAATAAGTTTACGAAACGGGACAACAAAATTCCTAAACTTCTCTACGGAATAATAACAAAGAGCAGGGAACGTACAATTTTTCTAAACTAAACTAAACATAAATAAATTAAAACCTTATTAGAGTCCATAGACTTAAAACAAGATACACAATTGGTAATATACTACTTTTTAATTTATTATTTCCTGCTCTATAATATATCTTGTTACCACAACCATTAAATAAAAATATTAATGGTTTTATTTATATTTATTATTCTGTCAACTAGTCATGAAAAAGCCAATTATACATTAATCCTTGGGAAAGTGATTGAAAATCGTTTAATAATACTTTTTATTGATGATATGATATTACAACGCAAATAATAATTATTTCCAAAAAATTTGACACTAGTGATTTGCAGCTAATGTTTGCGATAAATAACCTTCTGATAGATGTAACTTATTTAAACTACTATCGTAGACGTTTACGGAAAAGTTAGTTTTCATCCCAATACGTACAGTATATGACGTCTAAACGGAAAGGAAGAAAGAGTACCTTGACGGATTACACTATGGTTTAGCTTAATTATAAGATAAGGCTGAAGTGCAATTCGTCAAGGCAAAGGCTGCTGGCTTCCATTGTAAACGGAGTTAACATTAATATTCAGGGAAAAACTCATGCCCAGTTAATCGTTAGGAGTAGAGTAAAGTATACACATCATTAGTTTAATTTTATTAACATTTTTATTTACATCGCATGATTTTGATATATATATATATAGCAAACATACAAAATACATATTTGACGCTAGTTAGACTCGAAAAGCAAATTTATAGTTATTATTATTATTATTATTATTATTATGCTTCTTTCAAAGTTGACTGAATAATTATTTGTTTTAAGCTTGTGATGGCAATGCGAGGTATATATTATTACATTTATATGTGACAATGCGTATAGCCCGAACGGGTAGTAAGACGCGGTGCTAATAATAATAATAATACAAATATAGGTGACAATGATTATAGGTAGTATTAAATAAATTCGAAAATTGAACATTTTTGTTTAGTAGTCAGTAGAAACAATATATTATTATTTTTGCTATTGTTCGGATTTTAAGCCACACCAACACCAGGTTTATTAACTTCTAGACAAAATCAAGTAATCCTAATGTTTATATTCTAATAGTTTCAAGACGTAATTTTTTCTGACACTTTACTTACTATTTCAAGACTGCTTATGACTGGAAATTTTCCCTGTATCTACTGTTATGTGACCCGCCTCGGTGGCGTAGTTGGCTAACGCGCTAGTCGTGTTGAGCTGCTCGACTGCTGAGGACGGGGAGATCGAGGTTCGAATCTCGGTCGGGTGAACCGGGGGGGGGTTTTTCCTAAATGGTTTTCCACTCTCCCTCCACGCAAATGCGGGTTCACTTCCTCTAATTCAACCTTCCCAATTCCCAATCCATTAGCGCAATTAGTAATTAAAGCGTATAACCCGAACGAGTAGTAAGACGCGGTGATAAATAATAATAATAAATAATACTGTTATGTGACCAACATTTTTATCATTGGCGGTATAGGGGCGAGGTGTCAGACTTCTGTGCTGGGTGTTCAGGGTTCAATCCTCGATCTTCTGTATCCGATAACACCAGATGAAAAACTGGCTTTGACACTAACGTTATGTACTAAAGAGATAAAAAAGAAAAACGAATCAATGCGTAATAGTTCTTTAAATGTATATAAATATGGGGCAGAAAGTTTTGACATATTTAATAACACTATATTTTTACTATCTTTACTATTAAATGCTTCAAATTAAACTTAAAATAAAAACAAAAGATTTACAATTGTTTACACGCCCTTGAATTATTTATGTTCTTAAAACAAGTCCTTAAAATTGCCACCATTATATTCATTACATTGTTGTATACGCTCCTTGAAACGTGATATGACTTTGTGCAATGTTTCTTCCTTATAACCCACGCTTACCTTTCATAGTTCTACTATGGCTCAACTTAAAAGATAGGGCCATAATGGAATCTGTAAAGGTAAGACCGCTACCTTTAGGGGCTAAAGGAGTGTACCAAACTTCATTTCTCCATAAAATAAAATAATTAATGAAAAAACCCGCCATTAATTAAACTCGTGACACTACTTCCTGATAGATCAGCCTTGAGCTCTTATGGTTAACTAGTGCTCTCTAGTTGTAAATTAATGCACTAATAGTTCAGGAATAAATTTTAAATTCTGTTTCACCCATGGTAACCGAACATTTAAATAAATGCGGGAAATTTTCCTACGCGTGTTTAATCTGACATCTTAATTTATTAAATTAATATTGTGTTTTTATTTTTAGATAAATATAACCTAAAATGTTAGAAGAAAAGTTACTACTTATTTCAAACAGTAATCAAAAAATGTATTACAGTAGTTTACTCCTCTAAAAGCATTTAAATATTAACACAGTTTAAGTTTAAGAATACATAATATCAATTTAAAGTTATATTTGAAGTATGTTGGGGATTGTCATTCAAGTTAATAAATGAATTATATCACGTTTTAATTTATATACAACTGTACATGTTATTGTTTATACCTGACAAGTCACAGTTCCCGAATTCAATGATCCTCAATATAACACAAAAATAAATAAATATACCAAAAAAAATTAAGATAACTTATTTTAGGCCTACTTTGACAGCTGCAGCTGTAACATTTAGCCTAACTCCGTATTATCTGTGAATATAATATACTAATGAATATAGAGTCGCACTAATTTGTTTTATATTATATAACTTGTTCACCAAGGAAAAATATCTACTTCAAATCCAAGGAGAAATTACTGGAGATATTTAAACAAGAAATCCTAAGAGGAATGTTCAAGCGATATAATATAAGAACATTATGTAATAAGCATTTTTTGAATGGAGGGAGTGAGATCTATTGTTTACAAAACTACTAGTTTTTGCTATAAGACAATATCAAACTAATGTATGACAATCTCTGTCAGAAAATATTTAAAATGGCACATGGCTCTGAAACGACCCAATAAGTAGGTAAGACGCTATATCGTGTTTTGTTTTATAGCGGTCGCCATGGCAGCAACACGGCAGTGAGAACAGGTGAAGCGGGACCGCACACTGTACGACAGCTGGCGCTACTTGGACGCAGGTGGACGCGGCGAACAATAAAAAAGATGGGAAAAGGTTTCTTCTTCATTTGGGCGGGTGTACGCTTTCAAACGTCGACAGAGTCGGAACAAAATGTTACACAAGTCTAAGCGATCTCGTTACAGTTTTAATAACGTCGGTTAAGTGTGTTTGAGTGTTAAACTGCTTTTATTTTAAAGATGTTTGCCTTGATTAAAATGGGAAAGCTTCATTACATCGTTTTAAAATAAGTTATTTATTGATAAGCCGTTCAATGTTTACATGTCAAAAACAACATAAATTCTTATGTCCGAGCAAACATTTTTTTGAATGTGAATTTTGTGTTTTGTTAAAAGAGTTTTGGATACAATAAATTTGAGGTAAGTGTTTTGATTTAAAATGCTTTCACTTAATTATTAGTCATAAATTAATAAATTCACACTGAATATAATCTTCTAATAACAGTTTAAAAATAGCCTACTATCAATAAGTGTCCAAAGCTATACAACAATACTTACTTTAGTTAAAACAGATTTTTAATTTTGCATAGCTTTAAATAATTTTACTGTCACGCAAGCGAGAATACATCCTGTGCTTGACTCAAGGAGCCAAAGGAAAGAATACAAAAAATGAAATAATACATTGTTGCAACAAGAAATTCAACTTGACGCGCAAACGTAATTTTAAGCTTACAAACCTTGATTATTACTATTTACAATACAATTATAGAATGTATTGTATAGTTTTTAGCTAAACCTTTAACTCACACGCTGGCAGAGGCATCAGTCTCCTTTGGGACGGGAAGGTCAGAGGTTGAATCCCGCCTGAGTGTGAAAGGTATATTTTTTTTACATAAAAGACTCCGCTTTCCCGTTCAATACAAATGCGGCTACACTTAATCTAGATTATAATTTCTACATCTTTACCTCCTATTATCGTGAATATGCTAACGGGTAGCAAAATGAAAAACGCAGAATAAAATAGTATATAACGAGAATGCCTAACAATTAAATAATACTGTAAACATGATAGCAAAATTACGTTACAAAAATAAATGTTTGATAATATTATTATTAAAATAAATTAAATGATGCGGAAATCATAAAAACAATGTTTCAAGGATAATAAAATTATGTGGTGCTGTATTCGCCAACCTTAGATTTGGATCATTAGTGCTTGAGACTTCCTTGTTATGGTGAACTCCAAGCCCCTTCAAGTCCTTAACTATGCGGCGACTAGTTGAGGATGTCACCTAATAAATCTATGGAGCGCTAGTTCAATGCAGGCTGATGCCTCAAAATAATAATAGTAATAATATTTAGCACTGCGTCTTACTACCCGTTCGGGTTATACGCTTGGTGCCTCAAAAGATCTTTAGTCCGTTTGTAATTGAGTTACGTGACCTGCCATATGAACCCTTAAAAGTAGATATAGTAATATTTGGAAATCCGCATCGGTAGTCTTGTGGACTAAACGTCAGGTTTGTCTAGTCTTGTTTACCGTAAACAGATAATTTGGGGTTCGAATCCCAGTTGGATACGTATTGAGGTGGTTTATTTTCTCCTTCAGCGAAAATATGGGTACATTTCCGTTGAAATTCTACCTATATTAATCCCACCCCATTAGTGTAAAGATGGGGATATTCCAGGCGGTAGTAAGACACGCGGTAGAAAAATAATAATTATAATCTATCAGATAAGATTCAGCCGCTTCGGTGGTCGAATGGTCTAAGACGTCACTCTCACAATATACTATATTGCCAATGATGGGGAAATTGGGGTTCGAAGCCTGGTCGGGTGTACTGAGGGTCGTTTTCCATCAGTGGTTTTCCACTCTTCAAATAAGAGTACACTTCCTCTAAATTCAAACCTTCCGCATCCTTAATATATTAGTGCATTTAGTACATAGGTTAGTAACTCAAACGGGTAGTAAGAAAAGATACTTAAAAAAAATCAAATATGTCACAGATAAACTATATTTATTGTCTATAACTTCGTCTTATTTCGTAGATATTTTTATTAGAGCTTTGGGACTCCTTATTTTAGTCGGTAGCTAGAGACTATCGTATTAAAGGTGGTGGGTTTGATTCCCGACATGGCAGAAGATATATCCTTAGGGGGTTTCCCCTTTCACAGTGATGAATTAACATCCGAGGACTGTGTGTTGTGTTTTTTATCTAAAGTTAAGCTAGATTTTAAGTCGTATGATGATACAATCAGTTGGTTTAGGAAGTAAACATTAATAGTATACATAATGCTAATAATTCCCTACCCGTGCATGGGCTAAGGCGCTTCTCTCGCAAAAGAATAGACTGTCTAAGACGAGGAGATCGGGGTTCGATCC